>JAECWU010000188.1:0-62819 GCA_018150985.1 Chymomyza costata
CTAAACATATTCGTAAATGCATTGTTGGAATGCCAAGGTCTGCTGTTGTAATCTATTTTTAGAATGCCGTTGCATAATTTTTCTTTGACCACTATCCTTAGTACCGTTATCAAAAATTTGTGTGGCGTGATAGCTTTGCCTTAAGTAATAAGTTTATGTGCAAACAGTGACATTTTTCGTTTTGGACTGTGAGGATCGCAAGCGCGTAGAATATGCTTTACAATTTAGCGAGAAAATAAAAGAAAATACATTAATTTGAAAACATTTTGCATATTTATGACATTAAATTTGACCTTATAATTTAAAATGCCACGAGCCAAGCACCTTTCAGAAACAGAACAGGGTATGGTCAAAGGAATGTCTGAAAGTGGCATGAAAATTAGTCAAATCGCTTCTAGACTCAACCGTCATAGAAACACAATTGCAAACTTTCTCAAAAATCCAGATGATTATGGAAAAATCAAGAGAACCGGCCGGCCTTCAAACGTCGACGACCGCAGCAAAAGGCAAATTTTTCGTCTGGCGGTTCAAAAAATATGTCCTGCTTGGAAATACAAGGTCATTTAGGTCTCACGGTATCTAGGAGACGGGTTAACCAAATTTTGAATAGCAACAAAAACATTAAATATGCATCCAGGGAGCGTATTCCCAAGTTACAAAAGCGCCATATAACTGCCCGTTTGGGTTTTGCCGAAAAATATAAATTTTGGATCGCAGAATTCCGAAATGTAATTTTTTCGGATGAAAAAAAGTTTAACTTGGATGGCCCCGACCACTGCAACAAATATTGGCGAGATGTCAGGCAACCGCGGGACACATGCCACAAGCGAAACCATGGCGGAGGATCGCTTATGATTTGGGCAGCTTTTGGGTATGAGGGAAGTCTCCATTGTGCTTTATACCTACCAGGACCAACTCAGACACCTATGTAGAGCTTTTAGACAGTGTCCTTATTGACTTTGCCGGAGACCACTATGGAGATAACTGGACTTTTCAACAGGACAACGCCCCAATCCATACAGCCCACAAGACAAAAGCGTTTTTCACATCCAGAAATATACCATTATTGGAATGGCCGGCTATCAGCCCCGACCTAAACCCCATCGAAGACCTATGGGGAATACTATCTAACAAGGTCTACGCGAAGGGTCGTCAATTTGAGACCTTGGCAGAGCTTAAAAAGACTTTGCTCGAGGAATGGTCGAAAATAGATGAAATGACGCTGAAAAACCTTGTTAACTCAATGCCAAAACGAATAAACGAAGTTTTAAACAACAAAGGCAGGAGCATAAACTATTAATGTTGAAAAAAAATTAATTACTTATTGTTAAATTTAAAATTTCAAATTATGCATATATACTTATTTCCTATGGAAGGATATGTTTTTATTTTTTATTTTTGTAAGGATAAGCAAATTGAAAATACTTTGTTATGTTTTTTGTTTCTTATTTTGACTAGTATTAAAAAAAATTTTGTTCACAAAATTTATTTTGTTTTTTAATAGATTAACCAGCAATTTATGAATGCACATATACTTATTTCTATGAGGTAGTAACTTTTTTCCCCCTACCCCCGAAAATGATTGGGCCTGTTCCGGTGTTCACTTTTAAGCAAATATTAATTTGTACTTTTTAGTACAAGGTATAAAAATGCTATCGAATTTTTTTTTAATATTAATAAACTACATAAATTTATATATAAAGGAAAATATATTTAACTTTATATTATTCGTTGCTATGTTTTAAGAAGCCACTACGATACCCAAGGCCACTCATCTTTGTTTATTGTTTTTAATTCTGAACACTATAACAAACTCACGCAAGGACAAATTCAATCATTTGCATCCGGCACTTGCACAACCCTTCACTTTGAACACTAGTTCGCACTGTTTAAAATAAACATCCACCCACATTAGAACTTCAACAAAAACACGCGAGGACAATAACGATCGTTTGCCGACGGCATTTGCACAACCTTTCACTTTGAAATGTACTTCACTACTGCAAGCAAAGTAAGACCTCACGAGAGAGAGCTGTTTGGCATTTCCTCACCTTGTACCTTGTATTATTACACCATGTGCCAGTGTGCATGCATTCATTATCTTGTGTAACAGCGCGTATTTTTGCGTGCTTTTTCTCTCTCATTCATTTCTGTAATTATGTGCGGCTTAATCTTGCTAGCCCCTACCGTTTAAGTGCGATTAATCGATTAACTCGATTTTTTATTGAGAATCGATCGAAAAAATCGAATCCAAAATCGAAGATCTAGCTCAGCTCTACAGACAACGTCGCCAAAATTACGCAAAATACAAAAAAAATATTAATACATACAAACTTGAAAATACGTACAATATCAAAAATCGAATGTTGATATTTATATCATGTAATGCTTAAACTGCTTGCGAATTATAAGCACTTTTTGAAAAAAATTTACTTTTTACAGTTGTGCAAATTGGATTGGAAGAGAATACAATTTTTTATTGAATGATTTTTTAGAAGAAGGAAGAAATGCACGAGCGACTGTAATCAATTTTTTTTGTGTTTATTAAATTTTATTAGATATACATACATTTAAAACACTTGCTAACAATGGATGCTTAAATAATATATAATACATTTCTTTAAGGAGTTTGTTTTCCATGCTACATGAGAATACACTATTGGACTATTTATATATTTTGCTGTGCGTGGACATTGTTAGTACTCTAGTTATTGAATATATTATTGTAAAATATATTTAAATTGATATATAAATAAATATAGTTTTATTAATTTTTCTTGATTTGCTGGAAGGATTAAAAGTATTAGTATTTAAATTTATATTATAGCACCGAATAAAGATTTTTTAAATTTCATAGCAAAACAAAAAAATTTTTTCATGTCATAGTAACTTGTTTCGCGTATACCCAGAAAATTATTGGGCCTGTTCCGGTGTTCACTTTTAAGCAAATATTAATTTGTACTTTTTAGTATAAGGTATAAAAATGCTATAGAATTTTTTTTTAATATTAATAAACTACATAAATTTATATATAAAGGAAAAAATATTTAACTTTATATTATTCGTTGCTATGTTTTAAGAAGCATCGATAGAAACTTAATGCCATATTTTGTTACCAAACAATTACGTGAACAGGGGTGGTTTGCTTGTAAAACTGGTTTATAAAAATCGAATACACAATTTTTAAAACAAACTAATCTGTGAAAAATAAGTATTCTCTTCAAATTTGTTTCAGAATGTGTTAAGCTGAGAAAAATAATTTTTTAGATATTTCTATGCTGGAAGCTCGAAGTGAAAACATCGTTTGGCTCTAAATAATATAAATTTTATTTTGCATTTCCTTATACAGGCTAATGTAAGTAAAAAAAGTGAACAAAATTTTAAATAATCAAAATATATTATAATATTAATAATTTAGAACCGCTACCGTTTAGCCAGCTTGAGACGGATTCACAGCACTAGAAGGAGTTGTAACCGCAGTTCGTTTACGACTGAGCGAAAAATACGCATCCATAAGAAAATGTGTGCATCTGAGCAAGAGAAAACATCCCTTTGCTAGCAGAGAAAGCATGGACTATTTTATTTATCTGTCTTGCTGTGCTTTTTTTTTTGTATTTCTGCTTGTATGTGTTGCTCAAATTTTGATCGTTTGGCTGGAATTTTAAATGGATTTTTTTTTTAATTAAAGAACCTTGCTCAATTTGAACATTTTTTTTTAATTTTTATTATAATGCTTTGTAAGCTAGAACTTATAAGATATTTTTTAATGCTGATTTTAATAATTCCCTACTGACAATTTTTTAGTCGCTCCTCGGAGGCGGAGATTAAAAATGGCAAGACAACAGGGACCTAGAGTTTATATTGCAAGGCGGTTCTTAAATTAATAGAGATTCCTTGGGCAAATAGCGGCTTTGCAGCTAGCAATTGCCAGTTGCGATAGGCAAATTAACCACTGCTATGCGGGGACTCGAACTAGCCGTGCTTCGTTTTTAAAGCGAGTACGCTACCACTAATACCCAAGGCCATTTGTTTATTGTTTTTACTTCTGAGAACAATAACAAACTCACGCAAGGACTAATTCATCTTTGCATCCGGCACGCATAACCCTTAACTTTGAGACACTAGTTAAACACTAGTTTAAATAAACCTCCCCCACATTAGAACTATCAATGAAAACTCGCGAGGCCAATTAACGATCGTTTACCGATAGCATATTAAAAATACCTTAGAACTTTGAACATGCTACTTCACTACTGAAAGCAAAATAGAAGACCCACGAGAGAGAGCTGTTTGGCATTTCCTCACCTTTTTTGTTTTATTGTTCTACCATGTGCCATTTTGTATGTTTTTTCTTTTGTATTACTGCGTATTTTTGTGTGCTCAATTTTGATCGTCATTCCGTTTCTGGAATTATGTACATGGACTTGTTTTCTTTAATTAATAAAATACTCGTTTTAGCTCAATTTAAACATTTTTTTATAATTATTATTATAATACGATGTAAAAATCAGTAAAAATTTAAGCTATTTTTTAAGTGCCGATTTTTACGCAAAATAACAAAAAAGATGGCGTACGTTAAAGTCGGGCGCAGACGACTTTGGGATACCCATGTACCATAACATGTTCAATTAAATCCGGGACATTGCTTTAAACCCCAAAAGATATTTTTATTCGGCAAATTCGGTTACGATGTTTTCATAAAAAAAGAAATCAGTCGAATTTTTGGGCACCAAAAATTTTTTGACCGATCGGTCCTATGGGGACTATATGATATAGTCAACCGATTTTGATCAATTTAGTACACTGATTGGGAACTATAAAAACTTAAGACTACCAAATTTGGTTCCGATATCTTCAAAACCAAACGAAACACTTCGAATTTTGTAAAAAAGCGTTTTTTTGACACGATCGTTGCTATAGGACCTTCATCTTTGTCTACTGATTTTGATCAAACTTGGTGGTGCTTGAGCACTCTAACAAACTCTCTTAATGCAAAATTTGCTAACAATATCGTTTACGAGGCAAACGAAACCCAACGAATTTTTGTAGAAAAAACGATTTTTTGACCGCATTGGTCCTTAAAGATAAACATCCACCGATTTTGACTTCAACATTGTAACAGTGCTTGGGATCTCTAACAAACTTTGCCGACTGCTAGATTTGGTTATGATATCTTCACTTAAACAAACGAATTATCCATCTAAAACTTTTGATTACTCCGAGGGCTCTTTGGCATCCCCTATGGCACCTTGTACCTTGTAATTCCGATATCAAAAAAATAAAATAAACTTGTCTCCTATGGATTAACAGAGGGATCTTATCTGAAAGTTTGGTTGCTCTCATTCATTACCATGTCTGAGATCTAGGCGTTATTTCATACGGACCTACCGTTTAAGTGACGATTAATCGACTAATCGATTTTTATCGAGAATCGAGTCGAAAAATCGAATCCAAAATCGAAGATCTCCGAGCTCAGCTTCTGTACAGTTACATACGTTTTCGCTTGCACAAACACAATATACCCTTTGTACAATACGGTACAGGGAAAAATATTAATACATACAAACTTGAATATACGTACAATAACAAAAATCGAATGTTGATATTTATATCATGTAATGCTTAAACTGCTTGCGAATTATAAGCACTTTTTGAAAAAAATTAATTTTACTTTTTTACAGTTGTGCAAATTGGATTGGACGAAAATACAATTTTTTATTGAATGATTTTTTAAAGAAGAAGGAAGAAATGCACGAGCGACTGTAATCAATTTTTTTTGTGTTTATTAAATTTTATTAGATATACATACATTTAAAACACTAGCTAACAATGGATCTTAAATAATATATAATACATTTCTTTAAGGAGTTTGTTTTCCATGCTACATGAGATTTACACAGTTTTAATTTTAATACACTATTGGACTATTTATATATTTTGCTGTGCGTGGACATTGTTAGTACTCTAGTTATTGAATATATTATTGTAAAATATATTTAAATTGATATATAAATAAATAATAGTTTTATTAATTTTTCTTGATTTGCTGGAAGGATTAAAAGTATTAGTATTTAAATTTATATTATAGCACCGAATAAAGATTTTTTAAATTTCATAGCAAAACAAAAAATTTTTTCATGTCATAGTAACTTGTTTCGCCTATACCCAGAAAATGATTGGGCCTGTTCCGGTGTTCACTTTTAAGCAAATATTAATTTGTACTTTTTAGTACAAGGTATAAAAATGCTATCGAATTTTTTTTTTAATATTAATAAACTACATAAATTTATATATAAAGGAAAATATATTTAACTTTATATTATTCGTTGCTATGTTTTAAGAAGCCACTACGATACCCAAGGCCACTCATCTTTGTTTATTGTTTTTAATTCTGAACACTATAACAAACTCACGCAAGGACAAATTCAATCATTTGCATCCGGCACTTGCACAACCCTTCACTTTGAACACTAGTTCGCACTGTTTAAAATAAACATCCACCCACATTAGAACTTCAACAAAAACACGCGAGGACAATAACGATCGTTTGCCGACGGCATTTGCACAACCTTTCACTTTGAAATGTACTTCACTACTGCAAGCAAAATAAAGACCCACGAGAGAGAGCTGTTTGGCATTTCCTCACCTTGTACCTTGTATTATTACACCATGTGCCAGTGTGCATGCATTCATTATCTTGTGTAACAGCGCGTATTTTTGCGTGCTTTTTCTCTCTCATTCATTTCTGTAATTATGTGCGGCTTAATCTTGCTAGCCCCTACCGTTTTAAGTGCGATTAATCGATTAACTCGATTTTTTATTGAGAATCGATCGAAAAAATCGAATCCAAAATCGAAGATCTAGCTCAGCTCTACAGACAACGTCGCCAAAATTACGCAAAATACAAAAAAAAATATTAATACATACAAACTTGAAAATACGTACAATATCAAAAATCGAATGTTGATATTTATATCATGTAATGCTTAAACTGCTTGCGAATTATAAGCACTTTTTGAAAAAAATTGCTTGCGTGCTCCCACTTTTTACAGTTGTGCAAATTGGATTGGAAGAAAATACAATTTTTTATTGAATGATTTTTTAAAAAGAAGAAGGAAGAAATGCACGAGCGACTGTAATCAATTTTTTTTGTGTTTATTAAATTTTATTAGATATACATACATTTAAAACACTAGCTAACAATGGATCTTAAATAATATATAATACATTTCTTTAAGGAGTTTGTTTTCCATGCTACATGAGATTTACACAGTTTTAATTTTAATACACTATTGGACTATTTATATATTTTGCTGTGCGTGGACATTGTTAGTACTCTAGTTATTGAATATATTATTGTAAAATATATTTAAATTGATATATAAATAAATAATAGTTTTATTAATTTTTCTTGATTTGCTGGAAGGATTAAAAGTATTAGTATTTAAATTTATATTATAGCACCGAATAAAGATTTTTTAAATTTCATAGCAAAACAAAAAAATTTTTTCATGTCATAGTAACTTGTTTCGCGTATACCCAGAAAATTATTGGGCCTGTTCCGGTGTTCACTTTTAAGCAAATATTAATTTGTACTTTTTAGTACAAGGTATAAAAATGCTATAGAATTTTTTTTTAATATTAATAAACTACATAAATTTATATATAAAGGAAAATATATTTAACTTTATATTATTCGTTGCTATGTTTTAAGAAGCTTCGATAGAAACTTAATGCCATATTTTGTTACCAAACAATTACGTGAACAGGGGTGGTTTGCTTGTAAAACTGGTTTATAAAAATCGAATACACAATTTTTAAAACAAACTAATCTGTGAAAAATAAGTATTTTTAATTTGTTTCAGAATGTGTTAAGCTGAGAAAAATAATTTTTTAGATCATTCTCTGCTGGAAGCTCGAAGTGAAAACATCGTTTGGCTCTAAATAATATACATTTTATTTTGCATTTCCTTATACAGGCTAATGTAAGTAAAAAAAAGTGACAAAATTTTAAATAATCAAAATATATTATAATATTAATAATTTAGAACCGCTACCGTTTAGCCAGCTTCAGACGGATTCACAGCACTAGAAGGAGTTGTAACCGCAGTTCGTTTACGACTGAGCGAAAAATACGCATCCATAAGAAAATGTGTGCATCTAAGCAAGAGAAAACATCCCTTTGCTACTGTAGCGAGAGCGAGAAAGCATACGGGTGGGCAAAAACTATTTTTTATTTATCTGTCTTGCTGTGCATTTTGTATGTTTTTTTTTTGCTAATATTGGAATTTGTACATGGAATTGTTTTCTTTAATTAATAAAATACTCGGTTGTTCAATTTAAAGGATTTTTTATTAAGTATTATTAATAATACTATGTATTCCACAATAAAATTTAAGATATTTTTTAATGCCGATTTCTTGACTGACAATTTTTGTCAGTCGCTCCTGGGCGGGGCATAAGGATCTCCATTAATAACTGTTCAAAGAGAACAGGGACCTACAGTTTATAGCCGGATCCGAACGGCGGTGTCTTCAATTAATAGAGATTTTCTTGGGCAAATAGCGTCTTTGAGCTAGCGATGCCAGTGCTAGGCAAAAGTACCAGTGCTACTGCGGGGACTCGAACCACCGACCTTCGGTTTGTAAAGCGAGTACGCTACCACTACGATACCCAAGGCCACTCATCTTTGTTTATTGTTTATAATTCTGAGCACTTTAACAAACTCACGCAAGGACTAATTCAATCATTTGCATCCGGCACTTGCACAACCCTTCACTTTGAACACTAGTTCGCACTGTTTAAAATAAACATCCACCCACATTAGAACTTTAACAAAAACACGCGAGGACAATAACGATCGTTTGCCGAAGGGTTTTTCAATATTTTAACTAAACCGTGTAATTTTGTAGTATGTTTACATGTAATACAAATGCCTTATAATAACAATAATAATGAATTAATATATAAAAGTGCGTATCAGAGGAAAAAAAATATATTTTTAGTTAATTTGTTCATTACTGAATTCAGGAACAATAGTTTTGACAGGCGCGAGGTCGTCAACCACCTACCTTTGGAAAGAGGCGCTCTGCTGGTACCGAAGTGCCTAAAAGACAACCGTACTTACGAGCTATTATATAAAGCTTAGGGTACACCGCTCGCATTTCCTCCCAGGCATTGATGACGTTGCGCTTCAGTTCCAAAACGGGAGCATTAAAAAAAAACTAAGCACGTCCTGAATTTGGCTTGGGTCGTTGTCTTTTTGCCACGTTTGTGAGCCAGCGACTTGTGGTGGGCGCCCATAAATCAAATTAAACATCGCCAGTAGAGGATCCATCACTCATACTTCCTAGACTTTCATTTCTTTGAGAAAGTTCCACCATTTCGCTTCTGATTTTCCTCATAACTGTAGCAAGGCCATGAGATCTTGAAAGTGAATCTTTTTAAACGCGGGTCCAGCAAAGTTGACGCCGCTAATAAAAATGAATGCTCCATTGCTCCGAATCGCCGATCGATTTTTGCACCATTTTATTCTTTTGTCACACAACCACAAGCACTGCACTTCCTTGTCATTAATTTTGGAATAAAATTTCCAAACTTTGCTTTGAGTTGGAGCCATAGTTGGCAAAATGTTTGCAAAATTGTCTGTCCCAAGCTTTTATTTTGCGCGAAAAAATGTAGTGATAATCTTTCGATTATTTTAGCAGCTAATCGATTAACGTTTCGATTAATTGAACCCCATTTTTCGATACAATTAAATCGTTAATTGAAAGAAAATAATCGATTTTTGTGTATCAAATGATAAATCGTCCCATCACTAATTATTACACCATGTGCCAGCAAGCATTCATTATCTTGTGTAACAGCGCGTATTTTTGCGTGCTTTTTCTCCCTCATTCATTTCTGTAATTATGTGCGGCTTAATCTTGCTAGCCCCTACCGTTTTAGTGCGATTAATCGATTAACTCGATTTTTTATTGAGAATCGATCGAAAAATCGAATCCAAAATCGAAGATCTAGCTCAGCTCTACAGACAACGACGCCAAAATTACGCAAAATACAAAAAAAAATATTAATACATACAAACTTGAATATACGTACAATATCAAAATGGAATGTTGATATTTATATCATGTATTGCTTAAACTGCTTGCGAATTATAAGCAATTTTTGAAAAAAAATTGCTTGCGTGCTCCCACTTTTTACAGTTGTGCAAATTGAATTGGAAGAAAATACAATTTTTTATTGAATGATTTTTTAGAAGAAGGAAGAAATGCACGAGCGACTGTAATCAATTTTGTTTGTGTTTATTAAATTTTATTAGATGTACATACATTTAAAACACTAGCTAACAATGGATCTTAAATAATATATAATACATTTCTTTAAAGAGTGTTCGGTCAAATTCATATACATTTATAACACACCTCGCATACATAAAATTCTCAATGTTAACATAGAACACATATTACTGTAAATATTAACACCATAACCAATCAACATAACATGTTCTCTCATTCTCGTACCAACATAATACTAATAAAACACTTGCCAATTGTCATTACTACATATCGGTCGTGTCGCTCTGCTCTTTGGTCTTCTTGCACTTTGGCCTTAATGCTCAAACGTTCCGTATTATTGCACGGCCCATCCGAGTTATTTGTCTCGGTTAAAAAAACGCTTTTGATCCTACATTTTGGTGCCCAACCTGGGGCAGGTGCATTAATTTCGGAGTGTTTATTGATATTTAAAACATTTAAATAATAAAAAAGAAAAAAGTGCTAAAAGACCACTTTGTCGAAATTGCAATAACGTGAACTTTCGTACCACGGTGTCGCGCAATTAGAGCTGACACATCGTTTTTTCGTCGCATAAATTTACATTGGCTAATTGAAGCCCACTGAATTTGCTGCATTTTTTTGCATATAGACATTGGAAGTCTAACATCTTTCTCGCTGCAACTTTAATGTCTGGAAGGCGGTAAAACTATTGGAATATGTGTTATAATTGGCCCCAACAATCCACACATACATTTATACATTGCATATACCTATTGCATTGTTGGTTTCGTCAATTCGTACAAACAGATTTGCTTTGCTACAACAGTTACATCTTCGCTATCGTTTGTTGCTGCTCGCATCACAGCAGTTATCTTCGCTATCGTTTGTTGCTGCTCTTCTTACTCTGCTCGCATCACAGCAGAGTTATCTTCGCTATCGCTTGTTGCTGCTCTTCTTACTCTGCTCGCATCACAGCAGTTATCTTCGCTATCGTTTGTTGCTGCTCGCATCACAGCAGTTATCTTCGCTTTCGTTTGTTGCTGCTCTTCTAGCTGCTCTCATCGCTGCTGCGTCGTCGCGTCGCTGCTGCTCAGCCTAACTGCTTTATCTCTTTTACATATTTTCGCTTTTCGTTTAGGCAGTTTGGCTGTTGGATTTGCTGTACATTATCGGCAAATTGGCAGTTCTATTTTGTAGTTGAGCAACAAACATACACACATACATATTTTGCATCACCTGACGTTTGTTTACATTTTGCAAGCGCAAAGATCAAATATAAAATTATTTCGGTTAATGTTGCAACAAACATAACACTATATAAATCAAATAAAAATCAAAGATCAAATATAAATTTATTTTGTTTAACATCGTTTCAAACATAACAATTATGTAGCATCTGGAAAATAATAAACTCAAACGTGCAAATATTCAGCGCAGTATTACACGCATTAAAACAATTGTTTCGAATTCTATACACGATACCACAACTACTATATCAAGATTGTCCAGCGCTGAACTAAACTGCCGTTTGGGCATTTTGGAAGAATACTTTAAACAAGCACTGACAGTTCAATCCGCGATAGAAAATATTGATCCAGATGATGACGGTCGTGCTGAATTGGAAGATAGCTACATAAGTGCTAAATTGTGCATCAAGAAACAGCTATCTGAGGAAATGCATAGTACGTCAATTGAATCATCATTGCCTGTTCGTGTTGCGTCGTCACCAAGCCTGCCTAGACTATCGTTGCCATGCTTTAATGGAAATCGCGCAGATTACAAAAATTTTATAACGTCGTTCAACCAAATCATTGCTCGTGGGACCTCGCTGTGCAACATAGAAAAATTCAACCATTTGTTAAATTGTCTAAAGGGCCCTGCCTTAGAAGCGGTGAGATCATTCCAAATAACAAATGAAAATTATCCTAAAGCAATAGCTCATCTAAATAAACGATATGATAATCCCACACTAACTTTTCTAGATCAAATCGAAGCTATTTTTAATCTTCCGCCTGTCAATAAACCTGATGGTCATCAGTTGCGAAGTTTAATGGACATGGCCACAGCAATATTTGGATCACTCTCGTCTCTGGGCACAGGCTCAGATATATCGGAGGCTATGTTAATCTACATAGTTATGGGCAAGTGCGATCAACAAACTAAAAACAAATGGAACGAAGCCATGGTGTTTGTGTAGTAGGGTGTTCTTTCCTCGTCTTTGTATTGTGTCGTAAAATGCCCTCTAATTGACCCGGTGCCGGCCATAGATCTTGCCTTAAAGTCAGCCATTCTGGCCCACGCCACCATAGGTTGCTATCAGCAAGATCTTGAGGTGTCGCGCCTCTGCTAGCCAAGTCGGCAGGATTGTGTTCGGACCTTACGTGAGACCACTTTCCAACAACGGTAGACTTCGTGATTTTGGCCACTCTGTTAGCAACGAAAGTGGTCCACCTACATGGAGGCTTGTTTAGCCAAGCCAGAACGATCGTGGAATCTGTCCAATAGAAAACTTCATAATTGTTCACAGGTAATTGTGGAAGTAGCGCCGCTGATAAGTCGGCAAGGAGAACAGCACCACACAATTCTAGACGCGGTAAGGAAACAGTCTTGACTGGAGCAACTCTGGTGTTCGCCGCTAGCAGATGAGCTGTTATTTCGGATTCCGTTTCCACTCGCACATAAATCGCAGCTCCAAACGCACGTTGAGAAGCGTCACAGAACCCGTGGAACTGCAACTTAGCTCTTGGATAGTATTGGACCCACCTTGGAATGCGGACCTGTTGGAGACCAGGGTAGCTCATTAAGAAGTCCTGCCACCTTTTAAGAAGCTTCCTTGGCAAAGCATCATCCCAACCGAGTTCCTCTTGCCAGATCTCCTGCATGAAGATCTTTGCCCGGACAACGAATGGAGCAAGCCAGCCGGCTGGATCGAACAATTTGGCAATCTGGGATAGGACTTCCCTTTTCGTAAACGTGGAATTCACTACGACCTCGGCTGGCTGAAAGTAAAACTCGTCAGTGAAGGCCTGCCATCTCACACCCAGTGTCTTTGCTGAGCTAGCGTCATCAATTTCGAGGAAGTCTTCACGGAGCAACTGATCCTTGGGAATATCTTTTAACACCTCTTTGGCATTGGATGTGCACTTTCTTAACGGAAAACCAGCACTGTCGAATGCTGCGCGAAGTTCTTTTACCGCTGCAGTGGCTGTTGAGGTCGTATGCATGCCAGCAAGTACATCATCCACATACATTGACTGCGATATGATGTCACTTGCAAGCGGATATTGTCCACTTACATCTTGGGCAAGCTGTTGTAGGACCCGGATGGCCAGAAATGGAGCACAGTTCACCCCAAAGGTAACTGTGTTGTGCTGATAATCGTTGAGCTCCCCTTATCTATTTCGAAATAGAATTCTTTGAAACTGTCTATGATTGGGATGTAGTAATATTTGCCGATACATTTTAGTAATATCGGCATTGAAAACTTTAGAATCTGCGTAGTCACGTCGGATTGGAGGACGGGACCTGGATGCAGGACATCGTTTAAACTGTTGCTATTCGATGATGGACTGGAGGCGTTAAACACAACGCGGAGCTTGGTAGTCATGCTGTCTGGTTTGAAAACAGCATGATGAGGCAGGTAAAAGTTATTAGCATCATTGGAGGCGGAAATTTTGGTCATGTGACTTAAATCCAGGTATTCTTGGATAACGGAGTCGTACTGCTCTTTTAAAAGAATGTTTCTTTTCAAACGAGCTTCGTTCTTTAGAAACTGAGCCTGTGCGATCGATCTTGAATGACCCAGGTTGATGTGGTCAGGGTCCTTAAACGGTAGTGTCACCACATATCGACCATTGTCATTTATTGTAGTAGTGCGAACGAAATTATCTTCGCAAATGGAGTCGGAATCTGCTACCAGCGTTGCTGGTAGTTCCTCCACCTCCCAAAACTTGTTGAGGAGATTTTCGAGTCGCCGTTCTGAATTAACCGTTATTCTCGTGCTATATGAGGATATCTTTGGACTATTTGATTCCGCTACTGGTCCTGTCAAAATCCATCCGAAAATGGTTTCTTGACCAAATAGAGATCCACAGATTTTCTCTTGCGAGCCTCCTGTCATGACCGAAGGATAGATATCACCGCCTATGAGAACATCCGTCTGCGAACTCTTGTAAAATAACGGATCGGCGTATTGCAGATTCGGCAAGTCCTGAAGAAAACTTTCAGGAATTGGACTGGACGGAAGAGTCCCTGCGACTTTTGGAAGGACAAGCGCTGAAGTCTCAATTCGCATCCAGGGCTTAGTAGGGGAGCCAATATGGAAGTGACATAACTTCCTAGCCTTGGCTGTAACGGTCAAATTCAAGCCTGATACTTCTGTCTCAACAGATTGATACGGAAGCTTGATCAGGTTGAACAGCCGTTCGGAGATGAACGAGCCCTCTGACGCTGGGTCGATTAACGCACGCGCTTTATAACATACCCCCTTATGGTGTATGTTTATCATAGCCGTGCCGAGAAGAACACAATGAGTGTTCGCCGTAAAATAGTTCTGTACATTGGATGGACTGTACGATGCGATTTTGTGAACTTGGATCTGCAGGAACTGATGCAGAGGAGGAGGAAGGTGAGCCACCACGGTGCAGAAGCGTGTTGTGGCGACCTTTGCAGGTGAAACAGTTGTGCGGACTTGAGCAATCCTTAAGCTGATGCCCTCTAGCGAAACAGTTTAAGCACAATTTCAACTGCTTTATGTAGTTAGCCCTTTCATTGACAGCCATTTGGAGGAATTTCGGACAGAGACGGATCGGGTGATTCTCTTTTAAGCAAAGCTTGCACGTCTGAGGCTTAACATTGACCTTGGTCTCAAAGGAGTTCACCATTTTTGAACTTGGTTCCTTTCGAGCAGACCTTGATTGAGTTTGCGTGCTGCTGCTCGGCTTCACGTCTTCTATCGCTTCTAGAGTGCGATAGCGATCGAGCAAGAAGCTTTCCATTTCTTTCCATAATGGGATCTCGGATTTGTTTTGGAGGGACTGCTCCCACAAGGAAAGAGTGCTTTTTGGCAGTTTAGACGAGCACAGGAAAACAAGGAGACAGTCCCAATTCTCGGTGCTGACTTCCGATAGCGACAGAGCCGTTAAGCATCCTTGGACCGTAGTCTGTAGGTCTTTGATGGCAGCACCAGATTCCTGGGTGATTGTGGGGAGATTGAACAGGACCTTAAGCTGGCTGTTGATAAGTAGTCGCTTATTTTCAAATCTCTCAGTCAGAGCGCGCCATGCTAAAGCGAAACCATCGTTTGTCAGTGGAGACTTTGACACGATTGTCTTTGCTTCTCCACTCGTTTTCGAGTTGAGGTGGAATAGTCGTTCGACGGGAGTCAGAGTAGGATTATTTATATAGACTGCCGTGAATATGTCCCGGAACGTTGGCCACTTCAAATAGTCCCCACTAAATATTTCAGTGTGGACAGAAGGAACGCTACAGCCTCGAGGCTGAAAACTAGCCGTTGGTGCGCTAACTGGAGTGGAGGCGTTCTCGATCTGCTCATGGAGATCTGATGCGCACTGCTCATATAAGGTATATGAGAAGTCATATTTTGCTTGCATAGCTTGCAGAGATTGACCTTCGGAATCAGTTTGGCTGAGTGCTTTTGTGCAAAGTTCGCACTCTTGTTCTATTTTATCCCATAGAGCTTTAACTTGGTCTCGGCGTATTTTTAGTGTGAAAAGTGAGACCCCGGAAGGAGTTGGAGCAGTAATTTTTTCTGCAAACTGACGCAGACGGTCAGTCGCAACAATAAAGTCGCTGAGAGACATTTTTTTTGAATCGGAAACCTTTTGAACTATTGCTCGAGTCACACGCGAAGCAAGATCGACCTTTGCAGACGCTGGTGGTTTCTTAGGGATTGAAGGCGAATTATCTCTGGAAGTCGATGGACTTGACTGAGGTTTCGATGCACCAGGAATTGTAAGCTGCTTCTTAGGATTGCGATCGCTTGACATAATAGGCTCTCACTGAGCTGCGGGGACAACAACACGCAACACGTGTTGGTGTATACTCGGATAAGCGAGCAACGATCAGAGAAAAAACAAAATTGGAAAATTTTAGGAATATTAATGAAAGACACCGTTGTAATTTGTTAAGCAAGGCCAATTTTGTGAAAATGTGTAATGGTTTATTGCTGCACAAAATTCACAATCAATAAGGATTCGAGTATAAAACCTTTAAATATGGATAAAAAAGTACGGACTAATATAATGTTGCATAGACCTTGTATTTTTAATTCAAATTGTATCTTATTATTATTTTTTTTTGTTTTATAAAAATGAGACAAATGTATATACAAATTTTTTTTTGTTTTCGATTTTAAAAAATTTTATAAAAAATTATTTAAACCAATAAATAAATATCTATATAAAAAAAATTTTAAATGTCACACGGATTGGAAAAAATGCATGTACCCAAACTACTGGTAGAGTATTTTGCATAAACGGCCACTGGAAACTGCTGCTTGTATACTTTGTAATTTGTGTGCGTATGTATTTTGTAGGAAACCCGGAATTCAAAAACCAAAAAAATATATGTGTGTTTGTATGGAGTATGTGTATGTGTATTCTTTTTCCTTGTTTCTCCTCCTTTCTATATTTGATGAAAGCACACACAAAAAAAAATGCAAGTGTCACACGGATTGGAAAAATGCATATACCCAAACTTCAGGTAGAGTATTTTGCATAAACGGCCACTGGAAATTGCTGCTTCTGTACCTTCTAATTTGTGTGCGTATGTATTTTTGGAAAACACGGAACACAAAAGTCACCAAAAAAATATATGTGTGTTTGTATTGGAGGATGTGTGTGTGTATCCCTTTTTCTTGTTTTTCCTCCTTTTTATGTTTGAAGAAAGCACACACAAAAAAAAACCTCAAATGGCAAACGGATTAGTAAAAACGCATATGCCCGAAATTTGTAGGTAGGGTATGTTACACAAACGGCCACTGGAAACTAAGCAACGGCTGTTTGCTTATGTATGTGTGTGTGTAACGAGTGTGGGAGACAAAAAACGCGCAAATAATGTGTGGACTGTAAGTGGAATACGTGTGGAATGTCTTTTTTCCGCCTTTTTGCGAAATTCACCACGGCACAAAAGATGTAAATGGAATAACACAAAAAATGCAACTTGTATTTTATATTTTTATTATAGGTTAATAATTGGATAATTCGTGTTAGTTAGCAGTAGTAGTATATGTTGGGAATTTGTGGTGTATTTATTTTTTTATTTTTTAAGTCTAGAAACAAATATACACACACACAAAAAAAATGGAATGTAGAGTAATTTTTTTTCTTTTTGGAGGCGGATGGTTGCAAAGTTGGTTTTTTTTTTTGAAATGCTAATTTTATGATTTTAGTTATACTGGAAGGAGAGCTTGATTTTCCTTTTATCCAGTTTTGACGTAGTAATTTATATTGTTTATTGTTATTGGATTTTAATCAATTTTAGTTTTGTAGGATTATAGTGGAAGAAAAAATGTATTTTCTTGTGGGCCCACTTTTGACGTAGTAAGTTATAAATTGATTTTTTTCTTTCTCTTTTTTTTTTTTTTACAGACAACACCACCTCCAAAATTGGAAAACACTAAAAGGAAACAAAAGTGCACTACTTATCGGATTTTTATTGTTGAGGAGAAGTCCACCGTTGCGAGCTGGGGATGCGGATCGAGGGGAAATTTTTCCAAAGCTATAGTTGCATCCGGCTCGAAGGACCAATGTTTGTGTAGTAGGGTGTTCTTTCCTCGTCTTTGTATTGTGTCGTAAAATGCCCTCTAATTGACCCTTTATTAAAATCCAGTTGTTTTCCTCTTTGTAGTTTATGTTTATTTGTATGTTTGTATTGTACAGTTTTATGTTTTTTGTTAAATAAGAAAGCGAAATGCGCGTGCAGAGTGTCTGCTTACTTCGTAGATGTATTTAGAACTAACTAACTAGGTCAAGCTCACGATCAGCGTGCACTCAGTGAGGCTGGAAGTGCAGCTTTTCACCACAGCTTTGTGTGTGGGCGGAGTTTGACCGGAGCTTTATAACGGAGTAAGGCTTAACCCACTCATTCCGTTGTGGCATGAACACATGGATTTACTTTCGTTGCCCAAATGGGAACAATGCACCCAAGTACTGGAGCGTCATTGTCAATTTCTGGAATCCAGCGGTATCCCATCACAGAATCATTGGGAAAATCAGAAGCAGAGGCGTAGTGGCAAGCCTGGTCAAATTCATACATTTGCAATAACTAACTCATCATGTGCTCTCTGTTCTAGTTTTGCCCACAAGCTTGTTCAATGCCCTCGATTCATGGACATGAATGCTACGCAAAGACTTGAAGTCGCCAAGAAGTCTAGCATTTGCCTTAATTTTTTGGATTCGGGTCATCGTATGGCACAATGCCCATCGAAATATCGTTGTCGCAGCTGCAAGCGACCGCATCATACACTGCTGCATTTCGATCAGTCATCGCAACCGAGTATATTGCAATCAAATGTACTGGAAACGCCACCACCAAGTTCGCAACGTTAAAATGTTGCCACACATTCGCACATGGAAGAATCGCAAGGTAGTCAAATCATTCTCGCAACTGCGATGGTTCTTGTACGAGATGCGTCAGGTGCGTACAAGTTAGGCAGAGCATTGCTTGATTCTTGTTCACAGGTTAACTTTATGACCGATGAATATGCACAACGACTTCATTTACGCCGAGACAAACAAAACTTTAATATTCGTAGCATCGGAGATTCAACTACCAACATTAAAACTCGCACAATAACTTCGATTAAATCACGCCATTCACAATTTGAAGCAGCATTACAATTTTGTGTAACATCGCATATCGCTTATCAACCTGATGCTGAAATAGACACATCTAGTTGGAACCTTCCACAAAATATTACACTCGCGGATGAGCATTTCTACAAATCTCGTCGCATCGATCTTTTACTTGGCACGGAAGCATTCTTTGATTGTTTAGCAGTTGGCCAAATTAAACTTGATGAAAACCTACCAGCGCTTCAGAAGACTTTATTTGGATGGATCGTATCCGGCAGATATATAAATCAACGAAAAGAGGAACCAGCTACGTGTTTACTCTCAACAGAGAAATCTATCGACAACAATCTACAACGCCTCTGGAACATTGAATCTGTAGATACCGCTGTACCGCCTATTCAGCCACATCATCGAGTTTGCGAGGACATATATTTGAAAACAACTCATCAACTTGCCGATGGACGAATTGTGGTCAGTTTACCATTTAAAGAAAACCCAGATTGCCTTGGAAATTCTAGCGACATTGCTCGTCGTAGATTTTTCGCAATAGAAAAACGTTTGCAACACCAGCCTGAGATCAAGTCACTATATGTCAAGTTTATGAATGAATATGAGGATCTCGGCCATATGACATTGGTCGCTAAACCAAAGGTACATGAACCTCATTTCTATATCCCCCATCATTGTGTTTTGAAGCCTTCTATCACCTCAACAAAACTGAGAGTCGTATTTGACGCCTCATATCAGACGTCGTCTCAACACTCGCTGAATGACTTGCTTCTCGTCGGCCCAACAATACAAACTGATTTGTATACACTACTACTTCGTTTTCGATTGGTGCGTTATACTTTAACAGCCGACATTACAAAAATGTACCGGCAAATAAACGTCAATCCCAATCATCGCAAATACCAATACATCTACTGGAGAGCGTCGCCTGAACAATCTTTACAGACATACGAGCTCAACACCGTAACCTACGGAACTGCTGCAGCACCGTACTTACATACGCAGCTTGCAGTACATAGCTGACTTACACATGAGTGAGCTGCCACTGGGCGAAGCCACAATCAAATCATCGTTTTATGTAGACGATCTGCTTTGTGGAGCAGATAATATTCAAAACTTACGCCGTATCAAATACGAGGTCATCGAAATCCTTCGACTCGGATTGATGCCATTAACAAAATGGCACTCTAACATCCCTGAACTTAGAGAAGAAGAATCCAACCAAGAAACAGACGTTGCCAAAACTTGAATTATGTGGTGCCAAACTTTTGAGCAATTTGTATGAAAAGTTGAAACCAACTTTGGTCAACTTTAAGTACTCAACCTATCTGTGGACTGACTCGCAAATTGTCTTGCACTGGCTTCAACAACACTTCAGCTACACTTTCTACATTTGTCGGGAATAGAGTGTCCAACATTCAAGAGCTCACCACTGGTTGCCACTGGAAACATGTGCCATCATCTTGCAATCCAGCTGACATTGTGTCACGGGGTTGCACAACTGCTGAGCTACAAGCTTCGATTTGGTTCAGTGGACCATCTTTTCTGCGTGAGCCCGAGGACCAGTGGCCACGCCAACAAAATATTGATCTGGATATGAATGTTGTTAACACAGAGAAGCGCAAGGCTACATTCGCAATAACCATCGAATCAAACTGCATTATTGAAGCTGTAGACAGAGTGAGTTCACATAATCGTTCACTCCGAATAATCGCCTATTTGTTCAGGTTCTTACACGCATGCAAAGGGCGACGCAAATGGCATTCGCTTTCACCTTCGCCTGATGAATTACGCCACGCATTGGAATGTTTCGTCTGGAACATACAACAGCAATATTTTAAAGAGGATGTTCTGCTATTATAAAAACAAAAGCCATTGCGTAGCAGTTTGAAATTCCTTAGCCCATTTTTGGACAATTCGTCAAACTTCTAATTAATCAAAGTAGGAGGCAGGCTTATCAATGCCAACCTACCGTTTCGCCAATTACATCCATTACTACTGCCTAGCAAGTCACAATTCGCTAAAAACTATGTTCGTCATTTGCACTTACGCAACTATCATGCCGGACCCAAGGCATTGATCGCCTTAATCCGTAACCAATTTTGGATTGTCAACGCCAGGGACTTAGCGCGCAAGGTCGTCAGATCATGCGTGCCTTGTGTACGATGCCGTCCAACTCTACTGCTCTCACAAATTTTGTTGGGTCGTCCAACAAATTGCTTGAGCTTAAGAATTTCATGTTTAAGCCTGAAACTCAATCTCATATTGAAACGTATTGCGCATCAGAAGAAATAACATTTCGATTTATTCCCCCTAGATCGCCTCACTTCGGAGGGCTTTGGGAGGCCGCAGTCAAGAGCGCTAAAGGTCTACTTGTGCGCACGTTGATGAACACACGTTTTACGTTCGAAGTGGTCGAAGTTGAAGCTGTTCTTAATTCACGCCCTTTATCGCCACTCTCATCAGATCCAAACGACCTCGCAGCTCTAACTGCAGGACATTTTTTAACTGGAGATGCTCCACGTGCTTTGCCTGAACGTGCAGTTCATGAGGCCAAAATAAGCAACAAGCAACATTTCTGGCGCCAATGGTCTGCAGAGTACATCAACGAACTACGTTCTCGAACAAAGTGGACGTCAGTATCACCGAACCTTGTTGTAGGAGCGATGGTGATAATCCACGAAGACAACATACCCCCTCAACGTTGGAGACTCGGGCGTGTTGAATCTGTTGTGTGTGGCAAGGACAACCGTGTCCGTGTTGCAAACATTCGCACATCTTCTGGGATTTGCTGCCGCTCAATACAAAAATTAGCATTGCTTCCGGTTTCTTGAAAGAGGGTCTTTCAAGGTGGGCCGGGATGTTCGGTCAAATTCATATACATTTATAACACACCTCGCATACATAAAATTCTCAATGTTAACATAGAACACATATTAGTGTAAATATTAACACCATAGCCAAGCAACATAACATGTTCTCTCATTCTCATATCTTTACACACTGTTAATCATAAGCCTATGCATGTACCAACATAATACTAATAAAACACTTGCCAATTGTCATTACTACATATCGGTCGTGTCGCTCTGCTCTTTGGTCGTCTTGCACTTTGGCCTTATATGCTCAAACGTTCCGTATTATTGCACGGCCCATCCGAGTTATTTGTCTCGGTCAAAAAAACGCTTTTGATCCTACAAAGAGTTTGTTTTCCATGCTACATGAGATTTACACAGTTTTAATTTTAATACACTATTGGACTATTTATATATTTTGCTGTGCGTGGACATTGTTAGTACTCTAGTTATTGAATATATTATTGTAAAATATATTTAAATTGATAATAAATAAATAAGTTTTATTAATTTTTCTTGATTTGCTGGAAGGATTAAAAGTATTAGGGACTCTAGGGTCATCCTACGAAGTTGCGAAACGTCGTTTCTTGTCGCTAGAGAAAAGGTTATCAGGCAACAGTCCGCTGCGAGAGCTGTATCTCGAGTTCATGAACGAATACGTGTTGTTGGGTCATATGTCCCCGACAGATAACAAAATTCCAAATACTCCTCACTACTTTATCCCACACCAGTGCGTACTGCGGCCCCAGAGCACGTCCACTAAGTTGCGAGTAGTGTTTGATGCATCTTGCCGCACATCGACGCAAGTAGCATTAAACGAGACTTTGATGGTTGGTCCCACTGTGCAAGAAGAGCTTTATTCTACGCTACTTCGGTTCCGTCTTAACAAATTTGCGCTTGTAGCAGATATTAAGAAAATGTACCGTCAAGTGATGATAAACGAAGCAGACAAGAACTTTCAACTCATAGTGTGGAGAAAAGATCCGTCTGAACCTCTGCAAATTTTTCGTCTAAATACCGTCACCTACGGTACATCTCCAGCGCCATTTTTAGCTATACGTTGCCTGACAAATTTAAGCGAAATGGTAGAGCTCTCCCATCCTACTGCTGCAGATGTTATTCGACATGACTTTTATGTCGACGACATGCTGACGGGAGCCAATTCCGTCGAAAAGCTGTACGAGCTTCGATCTGAAGTAACTCATGTGCTTCAGAGTGCAGGTTTTGAACTAGCCAAGTGGTTTTCAAACTGCTCAGAGCTGTCCGCTAAGAACACCGAGGCTGTACCATTAGCCGCAGTCGGCGCAGACGTGACCAAGACACTAGGCGTTATGTGGTTGCCGCAGAAAGACGTTTTCCAGCTGAAATTGGAAAAACTTCGAGCAACCAAGCGAAACATCTCATCAGTAACAGCCCGACTATTTGATCAACTTGGCCTTCTGTGCCCTTTAGTCACGAAGGCCAAGATGCTTTTGCAAGAATTGTGGCTGCAAAAGTTGGACTGGGACGAATCGATACCGATGCATCTTCACACGTCATGGCAATCTTTCAAGTCAAACCTGCATCAACTAGATGAGATCAAGATCAATCGATTCGTCCATACAGATACAGAGTTACCAACGCAGATTCACGGTTTCGCCGATGCCTCTATGCGAGCATACGGCGCCTGCATATACGTCCGCACTCGTACTGCAGAAGGTTTAAGAGTGTCTCTGCTTACTGCAAAGTCTAAAGTAGCGCCCCTTAAGACGAAAACGCTTCCTCGTCTTGAGCTGTGTGCAGCTCACCTTCTTGCAGATCTCTTCCATCGTGTTAGCCAATTCTTTAAGTTTCCAATTGAGAAGGTCGTTTTATGGACCGACTCTAAAATAACTCTGCACTGGATAAAAACTCATCCGACATCGTTATCAGTGTTCGTTGGAAACCGAGTGGCTGAAGTGCAAGAGTGGTCGGAAACTGCAACTTGGCGCCACGTACCAACAAAATTGAATCCCGCAGACATTGTTTCCCGCGGATGCAACGTTGACGAACTCACTAGTTCCTTCTGGTTCGAGGGGCCGCCATTTCTAAGGGAAACCGAAGACTGCTGGCCGACCAATCGTCATTTCGATGACCCGTGCAACCTTCTCACGACGGAGACCCGTAAATCCGCATTTGCTCTATTAGCCGATGTCCAGGAAAATGACTTGTTGAAGTCAATAGAGCGTTTTTCCTCTCATATAAAACTGCTTACAGTTTTTGTTTGGGTATTCCGATTCATAAATAAGTGCAAACGCATGACATTGCCTATCCCCGCGGCAATTACGTCAAGCGAACTTTTATTCGCGTTCAATAAAATTGTCGAACAAATTCAACAATACGAATACAGGGAAGATATTGAAAAAATCCGGAAAAAACTGACTCTGGGACCAAATCTTCAACGATTAAGTCCTTTCATGCACGACCTCCAGGAAACGTGGGGTACTTGTTCACTTTTGAGAGTTGGGGGTCGGTTACTAAATGCTCCTATCCCATACGAAGCCAAATTCCCATTGTTGCTATCAAAAAACTCCCAGTTCATTAAATCTTACGTAATACACTTACACATGAGCAACTGCCACGCTGGTCCTCAAGCTCTCGTCAGTCTTCTACGAGAAAGAATCTGGGTGGTGAACGCCAAAACACTTTGCACCCGCACAGTACACTCATGTATCTCCTGTTTTAAATACAAGCCCCGAGTGCTGACGCAGATAATGGACAACCTACCAGCAGATCGCGTCCGAGCCTTCCGCCCTTTTTTTATCTGTAGATTTCTGTGGCCCGATAAGCACAACGTTTCGAATTCGTGGCAAGCCTTCATACAAATCTTATGTAGCGCTCTTTGTTTGTTTTGCGTCAAAAGCAGTTCACCTAGAATTAGTTTCTGATTTAACCACTGATGCGTTTCTTTTGGCTTTCCAAAGGTTCGTCGGCCGACGAGGGACTACACAGAAAGTCCACTGCGACAACGCTACAAATTTCGTAGGAGCAGACCGACAAATGAAGGAGTTTCGAGCAAGGTGGAGCCAAGAAGCGGGCAGTATAAGCGCATTCGCAGCGAAGATCGGATGCGAATTTGCTTACATACCTCCCAGAGCTCCTCATTTCGGTGGACTTTGGGAAGCAGGTTTGAAATCAGCAAAGAGCCTGTTCCTACGGACAGTAGGGACCGCCCTGCTAACGGCCGAAGAGCTCGGAACACTCCTAGTCGGCGTCGAGTCCGTGCTGAATTCAAGGCCACTTGGCGCACTAAGCGCCGATCCCAACGACGGGGAGGCATTGACACCGGCGCACTTCTTAGTCGGCGGACCCTTGGTATCACCGCCAGCCCCACCTCTTTCAGACCAGAGCAACCTAACTTGCTTGCGGAGATGGCGCAGTGTCTCGTCTCTCAAGCACAGCTTCTGGCAGCGCTGGTACCGGGAGTACGGTGTCAACTCTGCAAGTGCGGGCCAAGTGATTCAAGGAGGAACCTACCTAGAGGTAGGAACACTCGTCGTGGTTGCAGAGGACAACGTACCGCCGCTGCAATGGATGGTTGGCAGAGTGATAGCCACACACGCAGGAACCGACGGCAAGGTCAGAGTGGCCGATGTCAGAATCGCTAACGGAGTGTTCAAGCGAGCTATACATAAATTGACGCCTTTACCAATAACTTGAAGAACCGGGTTCCTTCAAAGGGGCCGGTGTTGGCGGTTTTTCCATATGCCTTAATATAATATTATGTTTACGAATTATGAGATAAATGAAGTCTAGTATTAAGTTCGGTAGTATTAAGTTGGTACATTAAAATCGTCAAGTGTAACTGATCCCAATGTTTAAAGAAGAAGAAAATTGCAATTCTCGCTACGACCGTTTGGCTGCTGCAACTGTATGTTTGCAAAAGATAAGGTCACTTTTCGTTTACCATTGAGCCGATCGCACGCACAGCGCATTTTTGTAATATCAAAACTCTTAACCTAAGTACTTGCCGTGTAATATAACTCACGTTTGCACACGTGTATCTTAATTATAAAAACTTAAATTAAAGACAAATACTGGAGTATACATAAGCAAAAACACATATGAAAAATAGTAAAAGCAAAACTAAATTAAATTGAAACACACTCATAAATTCCCAACTAATCCAATAGTGCACTACTGTATGTTCTCTCAAATTATAAAAAGCTTATAATTTTTTTCAAATAGTTTTATTAATTTTCCTTGATTTGCTGGAAGGATTAAAAGTATTAGTATTTAATTTTATATTATAGCACCGAATAAAGATTTTTTAAATTTCATAGCAAAACAAAAAACTTTTTCATGTCATAGTAACTTGTTTCGCGTATACCCAGAAAATTATTGGGCCTGTTCCGGTGTTCACTTTTAAGCAAATATTAATTTGTACTTTTTAGTACAAGGTATAAAAATGCTATCGAATTTTTTTTTTAATATTAATAAACTACATAAATTTATATATAAAGGAAAATATATTTAACTATTAAATATTATTCGTTGCTATGTTTTAAGAAGCTTCGATAGAAGCTTAATGCCATATTTTGTTACCAAACAATTACGTGAACAGGGGTGGTTTGCTTGTAAAACTGGTTTATAAAAATCGAATACACAATTTTTAAAACAAACTAATCTGTGAAAAATAAGTATTCTCTTCAAATTTGTTTCAGAATGTGTTAAGCTGAGAAAAATAATTTTTTAGATATTTCTATGCTGGAAGCTCGAAGTGAAAACATCGTTTGGCTCTAAATAATATAAATTTTATTTTGCATTTCCTTATACAGGCTAATGTAAGTAAAAAAAGTGAACAAAATTTTAAATAATCAAAATATATTATAATATTAATAATTTAGAACCGCTACCGTTTAGCCAACTTGAGACGGATTCACAGCACTAGAAGGAGTTGTAACCGCAGTTCGTTTACGACTGAGCGAAAAATACGCATCCATAAGAAAAGTGTGTATCTGAGCAAGAGAAAACATCCCTTTGCTACTGTAGCGAGAGCGAGAAAGCATACGGGTGGGCAGGAACAATTTTTTTGTTTTATCTGTCTTGCTGTGCATTTTGTATGTTTTTTTTTTGCTATTTCTGCTTGTATGTGTTGCTCAAATTTTGATCATTTGCCGCTGGAATTTGTACATGGACTTGTTTTCTTTAATTAATAAAATACTCGGTTTTTCAATTTAAACATTTTTTTATTAATTATTATTATAATACTATGTAATCTACAATAAAAATTTAAGATATTTTTTTAATGCCGATTTTAATAATTCCCTGACTGACAATTTTTGTCAGTCGCCCCTAAGCGGGGCATAGGGATCTCCATTAATAACTGTTCAAAGAGAACAGGGACCTACAGTTTATAGCCGGATCCGGACGGCGGTGTCTTCAATTAATAGAGATTTTCTTGGGCAAATAGCGTCTTTGAGCTAGCGATGCCAGTGCTAGGCAAATGTACCAGTGCTACTGCGGGGATTCGAACCACCGACCTTCGTTTTGTAAAGCGAGTACGCTACCACTACGATACCCAAGGCCACTCATCTTTGTTTATTGTTTTTAATTCTGAGCACTATAACAAACTCACGCAAGGACAAATTCGATCATTTGCATCCGGCACTTGCACAACCCTTCACTTTGAACACATTCGCACTGTTTAAAATAAACATCCACCCACATTAGAACTTCAACAAAAACACGCGAGGACAATAACGATCGTTTGCCGACGACATTTGCACAACCTTTCACTTTGAAATGTACTTCACTACTGCAAGCAAAATAAAGACCCACGAGAGAGAGCTGTTTGGCATTTCCTCACCTTGTACCTTGTATTATTACACCATGTGCCAGTGTGCATGCATTCATTATCTTGTGTAACAGCGCGTATTTTTGCGTGCTTTTTCTCTTCTTCTTCTTAATTTTGGCTTAATCTTGCTAGCCCCTACCGTTTTAGTGCGATTAATCGATTAACTCGATTTTTTATTGAGAATCGATCGGAAAAATCGAATACAAAATCGAAGATCTAGCTCAGCTCTACAGCCAACGTCGCCAAAATTACGCAAAATACAAAAAAAAAATATTAATACATACAAACTTGAAAATACGTACAATATCAAAAATCGAATGTTGATATTTATATCATGTAATGCTTAAACTGCTTGCGAATTATAAGCACTTTTTGAAAAAAAATTGCTTGCGTGCTCCCACTTTTTACAGTTGTGCAAATTGGATTGGAAGAAAATACAATTTTTTATTGAATGATTTTTAAGAAGAAGGAAGAAATGCACGAGCGACTGTAATCAATTTTTTTTGTGTTTATTAAATTTTATTAGATATACATACATTTAAAACACTAGCTAACAATGGATCTTAAATAATATATAATACATTTCTTTAAGGAGTTTGTTTTCCATGCTACCTGAGATTTACACAGTTTTAATTTTAATACACTATTGGACTATTTATATATTTTGCTGTGCGTGGACATTGTTAGTACTCTTGTTATTGAATATATTATTGTAAAATATATTTAAATTGATATATAAATAAATAATAGTTTGAGTGCTTGTACTTATTAAATTTATTACTTAAACGAACGACGAGAAAATATTTGGTCTCGTAATAATGTAATTCGACAACTAACTTATGCTAAATCCAATACTTTATCTCTTAAGTCTAGCTTAAACTACCACGGCGAAGCGGGGCGAACTCGCAAAGAGCGACGAAAGCTTTATTGGCTCCCGCTCCGCCCTACTCTCACTTACACTAGACTTCATAAAAATTACAATATCTGATTACTTAAAGCAAACAAGCGATTTGCGCCAACACCGGCCCCGTTGAAAGGCTGAAGATGCCTTTAAATAATTGCAATGGCGCAAAAAATGGGGACATCGAAATGAGCGTTTTCTAGTCATCGAAGATGCTGAATATGTTCTGACCGGTTGCAACTGTCCTGGAATTACTGCCTTTGCACGTGATCCTGTGGCCATTTTCGTCAACAATGTTTTGAAGTTGGTGATGTAGGTCAGCAATGCCTCAAGCAATTCATACTCTTCTGGTCCGGAGTACAAATTGCAAGAGGTGCAATCCGAAAATCTTGGAAAAGTCATTAGAAGAGTGTTAGTCAAATCGATATTGTGTTCCAAATGAACCGCTTTGGACGCAAACATTTTATCTTGTGCAATCGATTTGTATAGAGGCTGTCCAATAATTCTAAAAACCTTTTTGATGAGGCCAACCCCATAAACGCCACATGTTGAGAATGGGCGGAGCGCTCAGAGCTGTTCTGCTGGCAAATTTTCCATCATTTGCGGCAGCAGGCGAGGTTTGCATGTATAGCAACGGATGCAATATCGCGCTGTCCGATGACAGACCTCTTGAGAGTTGCGAAAGAATAAGCGCTCTTCGAAAATGCTCACGAGGGTTCTAAGGCCAGAATTAGAATTTCTTTTGTGAAGGTATTTGACGTAGCTTCGACCAAAAAATGGCGCTACTTTTGATTTCGATATGAGCAACGAAATACGAAAACCTTCTTCAGTGCTGGTTGAATCTGACTCTGAACTCGTTATCGGCTTGACTGTGCTTTTGGATGCGGAGATGTCAGAACTGTTCAAGTGCCACTTTGCTAACTCGAACTCTGCATTCAGCAAAGTCTGATTCGCTTCAGACTTAATTGTCTTCAGCTTCTCGACGCACTCAGCACCAGTCGACGTTGTATCCAAGTTAAAACTATGCCGGATAACGTCAGTAGGTTTTGGGTGGGATGCCTTAAGAATATCACTCAGCTTTGTTAAACACCGCGAAGCGAGAAATGGAATAGGCGCAGTGCCGTAAGTGTTGGTGTTTAACCTGCAAATCTTCGAAGAGTCAGATGAATGTCTGTGAAATCTTTCTAACGGCAATACTTGCATATTCTCAGAGGAATGCTTCTCACATATCTGTTCTAGAGTAGTTAACTTAGCTTGTGATGGCAACTCTTCAACTGATCAAAACTTCTGCAATGGCTTATCAATCGAGGTCAAGTGCTCTTCATGACGACTCTGTTTGAGAGCAATATCTTTTTACTGGGAGTTCTACTTGAATCGTATCTTCCAGATACAATCCAACCAAGACAAGTGTTTTGCAGGATTGGACAGTTGCGGCCTTGCTTAATTTGCCCAACAGATAGGAGTTCGAAAAAGGTTTCGGCACCTATGAGCATGTCAATTTTCTGCGGCTTATAAAAATATGGGTCAGCCAATTGCAAATTCTGTGGTATGTTCCAGCTAGTTACATTAACTGGTTCATTCGGCTGGTACCCAGAAATAGAGTCGAGAATGCATAAATCGATAGTAAACTCACTGCAATTGACTTGCGACTTCACCACTGTTTTTATCTTTTTCTTAACTTGGGCATTGGATTTCCCAATTCCAAGTAAGCTGATGGACGACTCATCTCTACGCAATTGCAACTTTTGAGCAAGTTCTTCCGTTACAAGGTTAATTTGTGAACCGGAATCGAGAAGTGCTCGAGCCAAAACATATTCACCAGATATTGTTTTGACGCTTACGATGGATGTTGCCAGGATCACTTTATCCGAAGCAGTCGCATGCATAACATGTGATGTCGATGGTTGATCTTGAGCGGAGTGAGTCGGTGGTGGTAACGCTCGACTTCCATTTACGACAGAGTTAACATGTAGCAATGAATGGTGAGAATGATTGCATACACGACACCGGCTACCATGGCATTTGGTAACTGTGTGACCCGTCCGAAGGCAATTGATGCACAGGGGAGCTGTTTTTGCGAACTCGAACCGCTGTTGCACAGTTAGTGCAGAAAATGCATCACATCTATTAATAATGTGCTCTTCGGAATTACAATAATGACATCTCTGGGTCTTTCTGTCGGTATAAGGCTGAGGCGCAGAATACGAAAATGAGCTACGATTATGTTGGGTTACAGCTTTGGAGTTAAATCTAACGACATCACTTGTCGCTTTTGCCGATTCAGCAGCCGATAAATGTTGGTATCGGCGATTTAACGCTGTTTCACAATCTGTCCACAATGGAATGCGGGAATAATGGAGCTGTTCTTTCCATTTTTGCTTAGTTATGGGGTCAACTTTGCTCATGACTAGGTGGATTAATATGGCGTTTGAGATTTTTCGATCGTCAGCAATCGAAAGTAACGACCCATAAATAGCAGAGGTCGTGTCAATCAGGCACCTCAACGAAGCTGCTGAGGGCTGAGAAATTTTGGGCAGGCTAAAAAGAGCGGAAATATTTTCCGTGAAAATGAGACAATCATTGTCATAAACTCTTTTTAGAGCAGCAAGGGCTTTGCTATAATTTTCTCCGGTTATTTGGAATGCTCTTACGGTTCCTAGGGCTTCACCGGAGAGACACGAAATCAAATAATTAAACTTCTCGATGCTGGGTATAGATTTGTCATTATCAACAAGAGTCTCAAACAAGCCAATAAAATTCTTAAACTCTGCGTATTTACCACTGAACTGTGGTAGAGCTAACAAAGGCAGGCGAGCATGTGAGGGAGTTGCTATGGTCACTGACTGACTATCTAACTTGGCCTTTGACTTTAAGTCAGAAATTAGGGACACAAGTTGACCTTTGGTTTCCACACATAGATCTTCCAGTTCATCTCTGTAGTCGTCATCAGCATCAATTGCTTCAATGCGACTCTGATACGCATAAGCATTATCTATGTGTGTATTTATAAGCTCTAGCCTACAATTTAATTCTCCTAGATTTTTTGGAATTAAATTCTCTGTTAGTTTTGTCTTGAGTCTTAATATGCTCTTTACGCAAGTATTCAACTTTCTTTTATTTTCCTCAAGAGCCATAATGTATTGGAAAATAATATGACTTTTTATAAACAAAAAGGAGCGAAATATTGTTCTTAGCAATTACTCACTTGTAATATGCTAAACGAGAATTAAAGGGGAGCGCACACAAAGTTAGTGCAAACGGCTGTTAAAAATAATATGCCGGACCAACTTAGTGTAGGGGAGTGAATCTCTTACACTACAGCTAAGCTTAAGCGCGCCAACGAAAGAGATAACAACAACAACGGCACTGCAGCAGCCGTTATAAGCGACAACGAAAGAGAGGCTTATGCAGATGCTATTGCTGATGTGTATGTATGTTTGTACGTATGTACGAATAAGCGCTTAGCTTTGCAGCTGTAAGGTGTACAATGCGAGCGAAAGTTTAGTGGGTGACAAAGTAAACGAGCAGCTGACTAAAATTTTACAATAAGCAATTAATTGTAAATTACAAGTCAGTGCTGCCGAAGAGAAATGCAACTTTAAATGCTTAAGTGCAGCACGCAAATATTAAAAAAAACAAATGAAACCAATGTAATGCAATATTACAGTATATTATGCGGATGTTTTGCTAATGTAAATTTATTTATTTAATTAAACAAAAATCGTACAATTGCGAAAAAGGCGGTTCAAATGGTTAGTAAATACTTGTATGCAATTAATAATTTCAAACGCTCTACTGTTACATATGTGCCAAGAATTGACAGCGTTGTGCTCATAAGTAATAGCACCAACTATACCAAATGTTTTATTAAAATTTGGGCTTTCAATTTTTAGCACAGTACCTTATGTTCTCGGTGTGGATATTGTGTTCCAGCTACTAATTTCCTTTTGCATCCGAGTAGGGCATCCATCAGTGGTAGCAGTGAAAAGGCGGCAACATTAGGCGTTATTTTTTATTTTAGCGCGGCAGACGCGAGTTATTTATTTGTTTTTATTTTGAATTTAAATAATTCGCGAGCACGATCAAATATTGCACAAAATTTTAATTTGTTAACAAATTTTAATAAAATCGTGTATTAAAATTATTAATTTGGTGGTTGCTTTTAGATTTTGTAGTTGTAAATTTTTGCACTTTGACACTTTGTATTTTTGTTGTATGTATTGTAAATTGTATATATAAATTATAAAAGAAACACTTAAACTTGTCCCTGCTCGTGCGCCATGAAAAATCATAAGAGTTTTTATGATTAATTATTTTTAAAACAAATGGAACGCGTTTGAGTGCTTCTACTTATAAATTTATTACTTAAACGAACGACGAGAAAGTATGTGCGCTCGGTAATAATGTAATTCGACAACTAACTTATGCTAAATCCAAACTTTATCTCTTAAGTCTAGCTTAAACTACCACGGCGAAGCGGGGCGAACTCGCAAAGAGCGACGAAAGCTTTATTGGCTCCCGCTCCGCCCTACTCTCACTTACACTAGACTTCATAAAAATTACAATATCTGATTACTTAAAACAAACAAGCGATTTGCGCCAACATATATAAAGGAAAATATATTTAACTTTATATTATTCGTTGCTATGTTTTAAGAAGCTTCGATAGAAGCTTAATGCCATATTGTGTTACCAAACAATTACATGAACAGGGGTGGTTTGCTTGTAAAACTGGTTTATAAAAATCGAATACACAATTTTTTAAACAAACTAATCTGTGAAAAATAAGTATTCTCTTCAAATTTGTTTCAGAATGTGTTAAGCTGAGAAAAATAATTGTTTAAGATCATTCTCTGCTGGAAGCTCGAAGTGAAAACATCGTTTGGCTCTAAATAATATAAATTTTATTTTGCATTTCCTTATACAGGCTAATGTAAATAAAAAAAGTGAACAAAATTTTAAATAATCAAAATATATTATAATATTAATAATTTAGAACCGCTACCGTTTAGCCAACTTGAGACGGATTCACAGCACTAGAAGGAGTTGTAACCGCAGTTCGTTTACGACTGAGCGATAAATACGCATCCATAAGAAAATGTGTGTATCTGAGCAAGAGAAAACATCCCTTTGCTACTGTAGCGAGAGCGAGAAAGCATACGGGTGGACAAAAACTTTTTTTTTTTGCTGTGCATTTTGTATGTTTTTTTTTGCTATTTCTGCTTGTATGTGTTGCTCAAATTTTGATCGTTTGCCGCTGGAATTTGTACATGGACTTGTTTTCTTTAATTAATAAAATACTCGGTTGTTCAATTTAAAATTTTTTTTATTAAGTATTATTAATAATACTATTTATTCTACAATAAAAATTTAAGATATTTTTTAATGCCGATTTTAATAATTCCCTGACTGACAATTTTTGTCAGTCGCTCCTGGGCGGGGCATAGGGATCTCCATTAATAACTTCAAAGAGAACAGGGACCTACAGTTTATAGCCTGATCCGAACGGCGGTGTCTTAAATTAACAGTGATTTTCTTGGGCAAATAGCGTCTTTGAGCTAGCGATGCCAGTGCTAGGCAAATGTACCAGTGCTACTGCGGGGATTCGAACCACCGACCTTCGGTTTGTAAAGGGAGTACGCTACCACTACGATACCCAAGGCCACTCATCTTTGTTTATTGTTTTTAATTCTGAGCACTATAACAAACTCACGCGAGGACAATAACGATCGTTTGCCGACGGCATTTACACAACCTTTCACTTTGAAATGTACTTCACTACTGCAAGCAAAATAAAGACCCACGAGAAAGAGCTGTTTGGCATTTCCTCACCTTGTACCTTGTATTATTACACCATGTGCCATTCATTATCTTGTGTAACAGCGCGTATTTTTGCTTGCTTTTTTCTCTCTCATTCATTTCTGTAATTATGTGCGGCTTAATCTTGCTAGCCCCTACCGTTTAAGTGCGATTAATCGATTTACTCGATTTTTTATTGAGAATCGATCGAAAAAATCGAATCCAAAATCGAAGATCTAGCTCAGCTCTACAGACAACGTCGCCAAAATTACGCAAAATACAAAAAACATATATTAATACATGCAAACTTGAATATGCGTACAACATCAAAAATCGAATGTTGATATTTACATCATGTAATGCTTAAACTGCTTGCGCATTATAAGCACTTTTTGAAAAAAAAATTGCTTGCGTGCTCCCACTTTTACAGTTGTGCAAATTGGATTGGAAGAAAATAAAATTTTTATTGAATGATTTTTTAGAAGAAGGAAGTCGCACGAGCGACTGTAATCAATTTTGTTTGTGTTTATTAAATTTTATTAGATATACATACATTTAAAACACTAGCTAACAATGGATCTTAAATAATATATAATACATTTCTTTAAAAAGTTTGTTTTCCATGCTACATGAGATTTACACAGTTTTAATTTTAATACATTTTTGGACTATTTATATATTTTGCTGTGCGTGGACATTGTTAGTACTCTAGTTATTGAATATATTATTGTAAAATATATTTAAATTGATATATGAATAAATAATAGTTTTATTAATTTTTCGTGATGTGCTGGAAGGATTAAAAGTATTAGTATTTAAATTTATATTATAGCACCGAATAAAGATTTTTTTAAATTTCATAGCAAAACAAAAAATTTTTTCATGTCATAGTAACTTTTTTCGCGTATACCCAGAAAATTATTGGGCCTGTTCCGGTGTTCACTTTTAAGCAAATATTAATTTGTACTTTTTAGTACAAGGTATAAAAATGCTATCGAATTTTTTTTTAATATTAATAAACTACATAAATTTATATATAAAGGAAAATATATTTAACTTTATATTATTCGTTGCTATGTTTTAAGAAGCTTCGATAGAAGCTTAATGCCATATTGTATTACCAAACAATTACGTGAACAAGGGTGGTTTGCTTGTAAAACTGGTTTATAAAAATCGTAACACAATTTTTGAAACAAACTAATCTGTGAAAGAAAAATAAGTATTCTCTTCAAATTTGTTTCAGAATGTGTTAAGCTGAGAAAAATAATTTTTTAGATCATTCTCTGCTGGAAGGTCGAACTGAAAACATCGTTTGGCTGTAAATAATATAAATTTTATTTTGCATTTCCTTATACACACCATCTTCGACATTCGAAATGAGCCCAGCTGCTTATCGAATTTATTGAGTCTAAGCTACTCTCAGGATCGCCATCGGTTTTACGGGCTCATTGTCAATTTTGCATGGTTTAACAAATTAATATCCGACACTCTTTAAAATTTCAATTCAAGGAGATTTTTTGTTTATTGTTTGTTATTAAAATTAATTTAAATTAGCTTAGAAGATTTTTTTTTCTCTTTGGAAACGGTTTCCAGCTAAGATAGCTATGATCGAAAACGCTGAGCGCTTGTATGACATCGAAATCTGAATTATGAAGAAGAACAATACGATGACAATCTACTAAATTATACACTTTTTCCATATATAAGTCCGTATAAAATTTTTCAGTTTTTTTGTCCTATATATTACTTCGATGAACAACTGCTATAATATTACAGCTGCTCTTGTATTTTTCCAATTTGGCAAAATTCCTCTGAAAGTATCATTATCAGAACCCTTACCTTTCTTCTTCCTAAAACGCTTACAGTCTAGTTTGCTCACCTATCAAATAATGTTTCAAAAACTACACTCGGTTTCTTTCCTTCCATGCCCACTACCATTTTCGTTTGGTTCTCAATATAGAAACTGGCTACATTTTATGCCTGGAGTTACAAAAGGTTGATATTTTTATGCTTTCATATGCATTTCAGTGGCATAACATTCCTGCAAAAATGTGCCCAAGTTAACTGCAAATTGAACACACTAAGTGATCCCAAAATATTTTCTATTTAAGTAAGCTCTTAAAAATTTTTAAAATTCACACTTTTTACAATGCAAACCCAATAGGTTTTATTTTTCTGATCGATCTTCTTCACATTCAAATAAAATTTAAACTGACACGAAGTCTTTCAAAGAAGTAGTGAAGGAAACAAAAATCAGAATACTATTATTTAAAATCTCTATATTGCCTACATGTCTCTATTAAGAACATTGTGTAAAAATTAAATTCATACTCGAAAGTACAGTGGTAAGGGAAAGGCTTGTAAGTTGGGACACCTGTTCGATTTTGATGTTCCAGCAAAGAAAACTCCAAAATTCACCCTGTCTTCGATGGCAAATACGACGTAAACAAATTAAATGTGTTCTTGATGTGAACAAAATATGAAAATTGTTTTTAATGAAATCGGAAAATAAAAAACATTATTTTTGATTGAGCTCAAAAACTGATCAAATCAAAATAAAAAATCAAGGAAAATATATGTGCTGGAACTGAAATTCAATGAACTTTCATAATCAAAGAAGGTTTTCGGACATACAGTGAATACACAAATTTTTTTCAATGCATTCCAAAATGGCTTCAAAAATGTAAGTTGGGACACTTTTTAGCTTGTGTTGGCACACATCTATTTTCATTTTTTTCCATTGCTATGTTATTTACATGATTTTTTTATTTTAGTGCATTTTTCTGCCATTTTCGTATATATTTTTTCAATATTTTTCATTACAATTTATTTTTAGTATGGCGACCAAGAAAAACCGATCATAAAAACCACAATTTTAACTTCTCTAGAAAGTTAAATTTTTATTTTTTTTTTTTATTCACAGTCAAATTTAAAATCAATACATTTTCATAAATTTTAGCAATCATGCATTTCTATTTCAGTTTTCTTAAATTTTCAGCGATTTTTGCAGGTGTCCCAACTTACAAGCCTTTTTTTTTTGGTCGTTTTCAAGCTCTTTTGAAAATTGTCTGTAAAATGCTTATTTTTATAAATTTCAAATGCTTTGCTTTTTTCTTTCTTTTTTCTTTCCAACGGTATATTTACATTGATGCCTATGTTTTTTTAATATCGAGATATAGCTAAAAAAGCTATGGTGTCTCCTGTCCCTTACGAATATGATTAATTTTTTGAACCAAGCAGGACACTAATGTGTTAATGACTTCAATGTAGGCATCAAAATTAATTTTCGGACTTAACATTCCTAAAAACATACAAAACAAAAACGATTTAAGTGAAAAAAATTAAGTGTCCACAACTGGTAAAATAAAGTGTCCACAACTGGGAAATGTAGAGTTGTCAAAAAACTACCCGCAAATTTTTTTTCCGCGATTATTTTCATCAAACCTTTATAAAATCACAAAATATATTGAAATTCCTGCATAAATATACATTATACCAACCTTTTTGCAACTATTCGCTTTAATTTATCGCAGTTTGAACACAAACAAAAAATAGATCACTTTTGATTTTTGCACATGAAAAAATGTGAGCCACTGTAGCTGCTAAGCGCATGCGTCGTTTGCTTTGACATTATCAATAAAACATGGTGCTGAAATTACGCACAAACGGCAATTTAAAGATCAGCTCCATCTCCTCACGTTCAAAAGTTATGGAGGGGTGTCCACAACTGGGTAATGTCCACAACCGGACAACTTCCCCTACATATGTATTAGAGGTCTGCATGGCTACATTCACTTCTACTCACATAGTACTATATAGTACTATGAGGTACTCACAAATACTCTACTCAAAATTTTACAGTACCCCATTTTTACAGTACCCACAGAAGTGAATATTCATGCATGCTGTCTTTTTAACATAAGCACAGGCAAAATGTTATGAGAACACTGAGTATAGAATAGAGGTCTGCATGAATGCATTCAAAACGGCGAATGAATAGCTCAGCCTTAAAAGCTATGCATAGTTTTTAGTACCCATTTGAATGAATATAAGTGAATAGTGTGCTCACACAAGCATGGGTTCCAAAATTGTGGGTGAAGTACTTTTAAGGTGTCCATGAGAGTACACTACTATATCAAAGTAAAATACGTATGAAAAAATGAAAGAGAGCAGAGAGCGTGAGAGCAGCGATCGCGAGCGTAATGAAAGGCATAAAATTAAATAAATGACATTGTAAATGCAGCAGGCATGAGCGAGAAAGCATAAATGTTTTATTGGTCAAAATGGGGTGGCTTGCGTGCTTGTTGTATGTATAGCCTTTCGAAGTAAGGTAACTGCTATGACACTTGTTAGTCGTGTTTACATTCACACTAAGAATTGTATGTATAAAATGCGAAAAAAGACAAAATGTTGTATGTTCTTTGGTTTAACACATAATTTTGTAATATTTGAATAAATATTATTTAACAAATTATTTTCTTTAATTTAAAGTAATAGATTAGTTTGAAAAAAATTATGGTTACACAATATTATTGCTTTATTGATTTGCAAAAGGTTTTAAAGAAAAAAAGTCATATAATTAAATAAAAAAATTAAAGGATATAAACGCAAACAAATAAGCCAACACATAATTTTTTAGCTCTAAAACAGATCAATTTAATGCCAATTTAACTGCCTAAGTCAATTTACTACAACACAAAGAACATAGTTTCCAAAATGTTAATTGCGCTCGTCTTTGTTTTCTCTGCTTTGAATTTTTTTGCAGATAATAGCTACCCCACAGATACATATTCATGTATGCTCGTTTTGTACATTTCCATTACTCAGTGTTCTCATAACATTTTGCCTGTGCTTATGTTAAAAAGACAGCATGCATGAATATTCACTTCTGTGGGTACTGTAAAAATGGGGTTCACTGTAAAATTTTGGTAGTAGAGTTTTTTTGTTAATTTCCACATAATATATAGTACTATGTGAGTAGAAGCAAAGAATATAGAACTACATAGAACGCGCATCTTGCCCAAATTCATTTTAGCGCTTGTCGGTACGGGCGGGCGGCAGCAAACGAAACGAAATGTTGGTTCTATTTTTAGAACAGTCACCGCTTGTGGGTACGGGCGGGCCGCACCAAACGAAGCGATATGTTGCTTCTATTTTTAGAACATACAGACTCCGTTAATTTGCAAAGTTGTTGTCCTTCCAAAATATACAAGAGACTAATTTTAACATAGGTTCGAAGTTGGTGTTGATGGGTCAGTGGTATGCGTGCCTGAATGGCGTGAGATTATTTTGTGTTCAACTCCAGGGTTTGGATTTTTTAATATTTTTTGCCTTTATTTTTAATATTTTTTGATCGGTTTCACATTTTTAATTTTTGATTTTATAGGCTTTATTTTTTATTACGTAAAAGAAATTTTTATTTTGCGGTCTAATTAAAAATTATATTTTATTTTTGTGGTCTCTACAATCAACAAAGAACAATTCGAGAATCGTAGTGTGGCAAAGGTGAACGATGATATGTATGTTGATTTATTTGTTATTCCTCTGGTTATTTCTTAAAGCAATTGTGAAAAATAATAATATGTCTTTTTAATGCTTCGACTAAAGAATAGGAAGTTGGAAAGAGCCTACCGAAATCAGATTTAGAGCAATCATTTTTATAAAATAAAGGGCCCTATGCTTACTCTCTCTATCATTAACTGCATCAGTTGTGCACACACAAGTAAATTCAAGTATTAGTGTTTGTGTATGCATGCGGAAAAACCCTTGCACAAATTGGAAGTCGATAGCAAAATACCCTTTTTCGAATTTTTCTCCTTTTTCACATGCATTTGTTAGTGTGAAGCCAAACGTGGTAAGGAAGTGTCATAGCAGACACATTCCCCGAAAGGGCATGGATGCTCGAAAGTAAAAATTTACATTTTTTGCTGAGGCTGAAAATATGAACATTGCCGACAGCCAAAAACGAAGTTCAGAGTTTGCGTTTGCTCTGCCTGCCGGGGTAAACAAGAGCTGTAAAAAATGTTGCGCACGGAAATAAGAATGCAGTTTGTGTGTATACGCCGAAAAACTATTCAACAGTATGAGAATCGATAGCAAAATACTCTTTTCCAATTTTTCTCCCTTTTTTACATGCATTTGCAAGGGTGAAGGCAAACGTAGTTATGAAGTGTCATACCAGTCACATGCTTCGAAAGGGTATGAAGGCTCAAAAACTAAAAATTTACAAATTTAGCTGAGGCTGAAAATATGAACATTGCGGGCAGACGTTTGTTCTCTGCCCGCCCGCACCAAAGAGCTGTAAAAATTTTGCATACACACCTTAGTATGTATACTGTCATTGGGAAAACAGTTGCAAGAAAAACACACTCATTTCGTCTTGTCGCTACCTCCTTATTATACCTCACAAAAGTGCGTATTTTACTATGAAATTAAATGCAAAGAAAGCTGTACTGTACCTGCGAAGATATCAAAATACGAAAATGAAACATTAATTTTCTTACGACAATAAAAAAAAATAAAAATATTTAATAGAAAAAAACAGAAATTAAGAAAATTAAAAAAAAAAAACAATCTAACATCATCTTGAGAATCGAACCTCGACGCATTAGACTGTGAGTCGAACACGGATTCCACTAGGCCATTGCCACTGCGCGCGTTTCGTTTTCAAAATTTCGAATTCAAGCAACTGTACAAATGCAAACAATATTTTTTTCTGTGGGGGTACTAATATCAGTACCCCACATAGTAATTTTTTTGTATGAGATGCGCATTCTATGTAGTTCTATATTCTTTGGTAGAAGTGAATGAAGCCATGCAGACCTCTAACATTTATATCACGTAATACTTAAACTGCTTGCGAATTATAAGCACTTTTTGAAATAAAATTGCTTGCGTGCCCCCTTTTTACAGTTGTGCAAATTGGATTGGAAGAAAATACAATTTTTTATTGAATGATTTTTAGAAGAAGGAAGAAATGCACGAGCGACTGTAATCAATTTTTTTGTGTTTATTAAATTTTATTAGATATACATACATTTAAAACACTAGCTAACAATGGATCTTAAATAATATATAATACATTTCTTTAAGGAGTTTGTTTTCCATGCTACATGAGATTTACACAGTTTTAATTTTAATACACTATTGGACTATTTATATATTTTGCTGTGCGTGGACATTGTTAGTACTCTAGGTATTGAATATATTATTGTCAAATATATTTAAATTGATATATAAATAAATAATAGTTTTATTAATTTTTCTTGATTTGCTGGAAGGATTAAAAGTATTAGTATTTAAATTTATATTATAGCACCGAATAATGATTTTTTAAATTTCATAGCAAAACAAAAAATTTTTTCATGTCATAGTAACTTGTTTCGCGTATACCCAGAAAATTATTGGGCCTGTTCCGGTGTTCACTTTTAAGCAAATATTAATTTGTACTTGTTAGTACAAGGTATAAAAATGCTATCGATTTTTTTTAATATTAATAAACTATATAAATTTATATATAAGGGAAAATATATTTAACTTTATATTATTCGTTGCTATGTTTTAAGAAGCTTCGATAGAAGCTTAATGCCATATTGTGTTACCAAACAATTACGTGAACAGGGGTGCTTTGCTTGTAAAACTGGTTTATAAAAATCGAATACACAATTTTTGAAACAAACTAATTTGTGAAAAAAAGTATTCTCTTCAAATTTGTTTCAGAATGTGTTAAGCTGAGAAAAATAATTGTTTAAGATCATTCTCTGCTGGAAGCTCGAAGTGAAAACATCGTTTGGCTCTAAATAATATAAATTTTATTTTGCATTTCCTTATACAGGCTAATGTAAGTAAAAAAAGTGAACAAAATTTTAAATAATCAAAATATATTATAATATTAATAATTTAGAACCGCTACCGTTTAGCCAGCTTGAGACGGATTCACAGCACTAGAAGGAGTTGTAACCGCAGTTGGTTTACGACTGAGCGAAAAATACGCATCCATAAGAAAATGTTTGCATCTGGGCAAGAGAAAACATCCCTTTGCTACTGTAGCGAGAGCAAGAAAGCATACGGGTGGGCAAAAACTATTTTTTTTTATCTGTCTTGCTGTGCATTTTGTATGTTTTTTTTTGCTATTTCTGCTTGTAAGTGTTGCTCAAATTTTGATCGTTTGCCGCTGGAATTTGTACATGGACTTGTTTTCTTTAATTAATAAAATACTCGGTTGTTCAATTTAAAAATTTTTTTATTAATTATTATTAATAATACTATGTATTCTACAATAAAAATTTAAGATATTTTTTTAATGCCGATTTTAATAATTCCCTGACTGACAATTTTTGTCAGTCGCTCCTGGGCGGGGCATAGGGATCTCCATTAATAACTTCAAAGAGAACAGGGACCTACAGTTTATAGCCGGATCCGAACGGCGGTGTCTTAAATTAATAGAGATTTTCTTGGGCAAATAGCGTCTTTGAGCTAGCGATGCCAGATTCGAACCACCGACCTTCGGTTTGTAAAGCGAGTACGCTACCACTACGATACCCAAGGCCACTCATCTTTGTTTATTGTTTTTAATACTGAGCACTTTAACAAACTCACGCAAGGACAAATTCAATCATTTGCATCCGGCACTTGCACAACCCTTCACTTTGAACACTAGTTCGCACTGTTTAAAATAAACCTCCACCCACATTAGAACTTCAACAAAAACTCGCGAGGAGAATAACGATCGTTTGCCGACGGCATTTACACAACCTTTCACTTTAAAATGTACTTCACTACTGCAAGCAAAATAAAGACCCACGAGAGAGAGCTGTTTGGCATTTCCTCACCTTGTAGCTTGTATTATTACACCATGTGCCAGTGTGCATGCATTCATTATCTTGTGTAACAGCGCGTATTTTTGCGTGCTTTTTCTCTCTCATTCATTTCTGTAATTATGTGCGGCTTAATCTTGCTAGCCCCTACCGTTTAAGTGCGATGAATCGATTAACTCGATTTTTTATTGAGAATCGATCGAAAAAATCGAGGATCTAGCTCAGCTCTACAGCCAACGTCGCCAAAATTACGCAAAATACAAAAAAAAATATTAATACATACAAACTTGAATATACGTTCAATATCAAAAATCGAATGTTGATATTTATATCATGTAATGCTTAAACTGCTTGCGAATTATATTCACTTTTTGAAAAAAATTGCTTGCGTGTTCCCACTTTTTACAGTTGTGCAAATTTGATTGGAAGAAAATACAAATTTTTATTGAATGATTTTTAGAAGAAGGAAGAAATGCACGAGCGACTGTAATCAATTTTTTTTGTGTTTATTAAATTTTATTAGATATACATACTGTTGAGCTACTGAGATTTTTCAATAGCTATAAATTAAAGAAAGTTACGAAGTTTAGATAAAATAAATGCACCGAAACTTGCACTGTTTTTGTTGTTTATTTGCCTTCTTGGCAGCACTTATAATATATATAAATTGATTATAATATTCACAAATTGTTTCGAGCTTATATTGCAGGCAGGCCTGATATATGTACATAGGCTGTGCAATTAAGAATTATAAGTAGCGATATAAAATTAACCGGCCAAGCGGACTCAAAATAGCCGTGCCGTTGCAAGCGATAAAAAGAAAACCAATTAGCTTAGTACAATAAATGTGTAACTAACTGTAAATATTAATTAGAGAAGCAAAAAACTAGTTTAAGACGTATGAGTAAATGAATAGTTTGTTAAATGATACAAGCTATCGATAAGAACATAAAAAATACTAAAAACTAATAAACTGCTGCTCCGAACATCCTCCCCCCCCGTTGAAGAGCCAGGGTCTTCAACAGAATGCTCAACGGGAAGGACGCACAGCTTGTTGACAGCACGGCGAGTAGTACCAGTTGGGGTGCGCAAGACGGCAACGCGCACAACGCCATCCTTTCCAGCGATCACTTCAATGACCCGAGCCAGTGGCCACTGCAAGGGAGGTAGATTTTCGTCCTTAATACAGACTAGATCGTTGATTTTAATGGGTGGTTTCGCTGTACGTCACTTAGCCCTTTGCTGCAGCAGTGACAAATATTCTTCACTCCACCGCTTCCAGAAGAGCTGCATGATGTAGGTAGCACGCTGCCAACGATCAAGGCGATTGTAGTTAAGTTGAGATATATTCGGCTCAGGGGGTGCTAAAAGTGGGCCGGGCCACCAGTGAGGAAGTGACCAGGAGTCAAAACGTCAAGATCTTCAATGTTTTCTGAAATTGGAACAAGAGGACGAGAATTGATTATAGCCTGAATTTGGCACACCAATGTGCGCAGCTCATCGAAGCCTAGAACGGATGATCCCATAGAACGGTATAGATGCTGCTTGGCCGTTTTAACCGCTGCCTCCCATAATCCACCAAAATGCGGCGAACGAAGTGGTATAAACTTCCAATCGAAGCCGTTACTGAGGCAGAAAGCATGGACTGAGTCACGATGACTTTCACTTAGAAACGATTGGCGTAACTCTCTCAGCTCATTTTTCGCTCCTACAAAATTGGTCGCATTATCAGACCAGATACAGAGAGGTATGCCACGCGTGGCAACAAATCTTTTAAGAGCGCTCAGAAAGGCATCAGTTGAGAGGTCCTTTACCAATTCAAGCCACACAGCCTTCGTTGCAAAACAAATAAAAACGGATATGTAGCATTTTTGAGCTGCCTTGTTGCGAACGTCAGGCTTGTAGTAGAAAGGGCCAAAATAATCCACTCCAGTGACACTGAAAGCGCGCGAATCCTGAACGCGTTCTTTAGGTAAATCGGCCATGATGTGCTCTGTAAGACGACCTCGAGATCGGCAGTAAATGATGCATTTGTGTAAAGCCTTTGCAACAGTTTTCAAGTCGCCTATTGGCCAATACTGCATCCGAAGGGTAGCTAACAGTGATTGCGGACCTGCGTGATGATATTTACGATGAAAATGTGTTATAATGGCAAGAGTTAACGGATGTCCTTTTGGCAATATAATTGGGTGCCGAGCATCGAAACCAAGAGATGAGTTGCGTAGTCGACCACCCACACGAATGACACCAGAGTCATCCAAAAAGGGGCAGAGTGATGATATTGTGCTTGAAGAGTCAACACAATTCCTTTTCTGGAGTTGATTATACTCATCGTAGAGTTGAGCCCTTTGAACGATGCGAATAAGTATGTGTGTTCCATAACGCAAGTTGTCTGCGTCAAGTTGTGCTGATTTCGATGACCGATTAATGAACTTGAAAACATATCCAAAAATGCGTTGCATCGTGCCAAATGAGTTAATATATTTAAACGAGAGTGAAATATCAGTCTTTTCTGCTGAAACTAAGAGAACCCTTTGGCGGATCTCTGGTAGGTTGTACTCAGGAAGGCAATGCGAGGGCCATAAATGAGAATCTTCTTTCAAAAACGAAGGACCTTGAAGCCAGAGCGATGAGTCTAAAAGTTCGCGTGGTGTTGCTCCCTTTGAAAGAATATCAGCTGGATTCATTGCTGTCGGTACATAATGCCACTCCCAATTCTTTGTTAGCTGCTGTATGGTGCAGATCCTGTTTCCAACGAAGACATTGAACCTTGATGGTTCCTCCCGCAGCCATGACAGCACAACAGATGGATCCGACCAACAATGAATTTTGCAATCGAAGGTTTCCAACTTGATGATTTCATGAACCAAGTGAGAGAGTAAATGAGCTGCACAAAGCTCGAGCTTCGGTACAGTGAGCGTTTTCAGTGGAGCTATGCGTGACTTAGAGCAAAGCAAGTGCGATTGCACGCTGTCTTTCGTATGAGAAAGTACGTAAATACATTTTCCATATGCTTCCAGACTGGCATCGCAAAATGCATGAATCTCCACTACTGCCTCTGGCTGCAGGATGTAACGTGGAAACGTGGCGTGACGAATATCAGCGAAATCATTACAAAATTTGATCCACAGAGTCTCTAGGGATTGCGGCAAACTTTCATCCCAATCCAATTTGTCTCTCCACATACGCTGCATGATAATTTTGGCCCTAGTGATAGTGGGCCCAATAAGTCCAAGCGGGTCATAGCAATTTGCTATTGTAGCCAAAACAGACCTCTTTGTGTGCTTGCAAGAATTGAGATCAAGATTAAATGTAAATAAGAAATTGTCCTTACGTGGCTCCCATACGAGGCAAAGCGTTTTAGTGACGTCAGTGCTTTCATCGAATTTAATGAGACTCTCCTTTTCGCGCTCTGATAGTTCGCTGGTTACATCAGTCCGAATCGAACACCACTTTCTTAACTGGAAATTGCCCTTTGCTAGAAGATTGCTTGTTTTCTGCATGATATCTTGAACTTCTTCTACTGAATTCCCTCCGGATATCATATCATCCACGAAAAAATGCTGCAGCACAACTTGAGAGCCCAGGGGATAGGCGATGCACTCATCTTTGGCTAGCTGTTGCATAGCCCGCACGGCAAGAAACGCAGCGGGCTTTGTACCGTAGGTGACAGTTCCTAACTTGTAATATTGTATTTCTTGATCGGGGGAATCACGCCATAGTATGCACTGAAGCCAATCATCAGGTGTAGAAAGTCGAACGCACCGATACATTTTACAGATGTCTGCTGTAAGAGCTATAGAAAATGTTCGAAATCTTATAAGTGTGTGAAACAATTTATCCTGTATTGTGGGCCCTGCCATTAGAACGTTGTTCAACGATAGCCCAGAAGTGGTGGCAGCAGATCCGTCGAACACAACTCTAACCTTTGTTGTGGTGCTGTCATCTTTGAAAACACAATGATGAGGCAAGAAATATTTACATTTATGTATGTCTGCATGAGGAATAAGCGACATATGGCTAAGGTCCAAATATTCCTTCATAAAGGCAGAATATTGAGTTTTAAGCTCTAAATTGCGAGCAAGCTTGCGCTCAAGATTTTCAAGCCTTCGCTTAGCTTGAATGTAGGAGTCGCCCAAGGATTCTATGTTTTGTTTCGTTGGCAGACGAACCGAGTATTCGCCTGTGGCCAGTCGAGTAAAATGCTGCTGAAAATGCTGCTCACAAGCGAGCTCCTCTCGTGTAGCCTTGGAAATAGGTTCAAACGAATGCTCAATTTCCCAAAATCGACGCACCAAGTCGTCCAGCCGAGTGCTTGGTTCGATGACGTCCGATGACCTTTGGCTGACGACGAACGATGACAACCGTGGGGCCGGAGAACTAGATAGGCCAGATAGGATCCAGCCAAGCTGAGTTTTTTGAAGCAGAGGCAATCCAGGAGCCAACTGAATCTGCCCGACGCACAGCAGCTCGAAGAACAAACCGGCTCCGATCATTAGGTATGTCTGGGGGTACATTGAAAGTCGGGTCAGCTAGTTGTAAGTTGGGTGGAATGTCCCAATTGGATGCGCTCACAGACATGCAAGGCTGATTTTCAGTAATATTCTGCGCTATGACGGCAGTGAGGCTTGAAGAGTAACCTGAAGTCCGCGACTTCAGAACGATATCAACTGTATATCCATCAGTAGGAAAGTTTGCATCTCCTATGCCAGAAACTACAGTTAAAGATTTAGATTTGCGAAGTTGTAGCTGGTTTGCGAAGCGACTAGTGACGAAATGAAGTTGTGATGCGGAGTCTAAGAGAGCCCGGCAAGGTACGAAAGTGCCAGCAGAATTTTTAATGAGTACAATGGCTGTAGCGAGAAGCACAGCATCAGATTGCGATTGAGATATAAGGGCTTGATGCGAGATTGGCGATGCTGGCGTAGTACTAGAGAGTTGGGTTGAAAATACGGCTGAGTCTTGAGGTGCGGCAAGAGTGCTGCTTGCAGGAGCTTGTGTGAAATGAAGAAGAGTGTTATGCCTTGCTTGGCAAGTGCGACAGGACCCAGATTTACAGTCGCGTAAATGGTGTCCCTTTTTGAGACAGTTTAGGCACAACGAAAGCTTCTTAGCTTCTTTTTGGCGAAGGTTTGGCGATAGGTTTGCGAAGCGTGGGCAATGGTTGATATGATGGCTAGTGTTATCGCAAAACACACAGCCAGTTGAAGAGGCACTCGAAGCAATAAATATTTTTCGATGTGATGTACTCACGGTTTTTCCTGACTTGCCATTATTACTATCCAAAATTACAAAATCCACGTTCTCTAGTGTTCGACAACGCCTTTCCAAAAATATTCTCAGCTTGTCCCAGGATGGCAGCTCATTTATGGGCGATGTTTCCTCCCATTTGGCCTGAGTGCCTTTATCCAGCCTTTGCAGAAGCATTTGCACAATGATGCAATCGGCTCTCTCTTCTTTGCTGGCAAGCGTTTCCAAAGCGCGGAGATGTGAGGTGACTTTATCCGTAAAGTCGCGTAGTTTGCCAGTTGATGCATCAACCTTCTCAAGCCCAAATATCTCTCTGATGTGTGCCTGTAATATAAGACGTTTGTTATCAAATCGACGTTTAAGAATTTCTAAAGCGATAGTATAATTATCTGTATTTATCTCCAGCGAGCGAATGGTATCCAACGCTGTTCCAGATAAGCAGGAGCGTAAATGTTGCAGCTTTCCGATGGGAGTGAGATCAATCTCCTTGTCGATGATGCTAGTAAACATGGAGTAGAAGTTCGTCCAATCCGAGTACGAGCCGTTGAAGCTAGGCAAAGTTAGGTGTGGCAAGCGCGACCGACTCGGCATAACCAATATGGACTGCGAATCATTTGAATTAACTCTAAAGGTAGAGCAGAGTTGCGGCGCGTTGCTAAGTGCGCGTTGCAAGGTTGCTTCTAGCTGCCGAAGTGCTGCGGAAAATTTGTCAGGCAACTCACTGCAATTACTCTTAAGATCCAATTCTTCTAATTCTGCATGAGCGTTGTCGAAATTTGATTTCAGTTCGTTTAATGATTTCAAGAGTGCGTTGATACCATGTTCGTCAAGCGCCTCTAATTTGCTAGTATCCACATCCTTGCATAAAGCCTCCAGTCGTTTTAAAATACCTTGAGTCTTCAGTTTTAAGAAAATATGGGGGCTGTTGTCAGATGCCATGCTGGTACCATCTCTATTATCTGAGGACTGGTTTGCTGGAGTAGCAGCCTCATGCGTGTCGCTATTCATTTTAGTTTAATTTATTTCAGAAAAAAAAACAATTTGATTTTAATTATCACATGCACTTGAACTTTGCTCTCGGTATTGTCCACTTTGCAACTAAAATGTAACAGCTTAAGCAGGAGCACTAGAAATGTATTAAAAGTACAGTCACGATGCCAAAAATACCACTAGACGACGGGTTCACCAAAGTTCATATAAAGGTGTGCGCGTACTTTTTGAATGTAGTGTATACGTACATACAATATTAAAGGTACAGCCACGCCAAAATATTACTACACGACGAGATCACCAAATTCATATGAAGGTGTGCGCGTACTTTTCGTATGTAGTGTATGCTGCGAAAGATCACAAAGCGACGAAACGGTTAACGGAATAGGCAAGCCAACCGATATATAGAACGTATGTTTGTATGTATGTATATATATAGGAATTGCGCGCGCGACTATTCCAACGACAATTCAGTGAGCAGTTATGTATATATGTACAGATATGTATAATAAATTTGCACAAAATAAATTGCCAAATTATTTTGTTTTAATGCACAATTTATATAAAACAAAAGGGTTTTCACGTCGGGGTCACCAATGTTGAGCTACTGAGCTTTTTCAATAGCTATAAATTAAAGAAAGTTACGAAGTTTAGATAAAATAAATGCACCGAAACTTGCACTGTTTTTGTTGTTTATTTGCCTTTTTGGCAGCACTTATAATATATATAAATTGATTATAATATTCACAAATTGTTTCGAGCTTATATTGCAGGCAGGCCTGATATATGTACATAGGCTGTGCAATTAAGAATTATAAGTAGCGATATAAAATTAACCGGCCAAGCGGACTCAAAATAGCCGTGCCGTTGCAAGCGATAAAAAGAAAACGAATTAGCTTAGTACAATAAATGTGTAACTTACTGTAAATATTAATTAGAGAAGCAAAAAACTAGTTTAAGACGTATGAGTAAATGAATAGTTTGTTAAATGATACAAGCTATCGATAAGAACATAAAAAATACTAAAAACTAATAAGCTGCTGCTCCGAACACATACATTTAAAATACTTGCTAACAATGGATCTTAAATAATATATAATACATTTCTTTAAGGAGTTTGTTTTCCATGCTACATGAGATTTACACAGTTTTAATTTTAATACACTATTGGACTATTTATATATTTTGCTGTGCGTGGACAATGTTAGTACTCTAGTTATTGAATATATTATTGTGAAATATATTTAAATTGATATATAAATAAATAATAGTCTTATTAATTTTTCTTGATTTGCTGGAAGGATTAAAAGTATTAGTATTTAAATTTATATTATAGCACCGAATAAAGATTTTTTAAATTTCATAGCAAAACAAAAAATGTTTTCATGTCATAGTAACTTGTTTCGCGTATACCCAGAAAGTTATTTGGCCTGTTCCGGTGTTCACTTTTAAGCAAATATTAATTTGTACTTTTTATTACAAGGTATAAAAATGCTATCGAATTTTTTTTTAATATTAATAAACTACATAAATTTATATATAAAGGAAAATATATTTAACTATTTTATATTATTCGTTGCTATGTTTTAAGAAGCTTCGATAGAAGCTTAATGCCATATTTTGTTACCAAAGAATTACGTGAACAGGGGTGGTTTGCTTGTAAAACTGGTTTATAAAAATCGAATACACAATTTTTAAAACAAACTAATCTGTGAAAAATAAGAATTCTCTTCAAATTTGTTTCAGAATGTGTTAAGCTGAGAAAAATAATTTTTTAGATATTTCTATGCTGGAAGCTCGAAGTGAAAACATCGTTTGGCTCTAAATAATATAAATTTTATTTTGCATTTCCTTATACAGGCTAATGTAAGTAAAAAAAATGGCGTACGTTAAAGTCGGGCGCAGACGACTTTGGGATACCCTGTACCACCACATTGCAATTAAGTCCGACACATTGCTTAAAACCTCCAAAAGATATTTTATTCGGCAAATTAAAAAAAAAGAAATCAGTCGAATTTTGCACCAAACAATTTTTTTGACCGATCGGTCCTATGGGAGCTATATGATATAGTCAACCGATTTTGATAAAATTTGGTACAGTGCTGGGGGTCTCTAAAAAACTTCCGATTGCCAAATTTGGTTATGATATCTTCATAAACAAACGAATTATCCATCTAAAACTTTTGGTTTTTTTCGAGGTCCTCTGAAACACCCCTATGGGAGCTATATAATGTAACCCCGATATCAAAAAAATAAAATAAACTTGTCTCCTATGGATTAATAAGGGATCTTATCTGAAAGTTTGGTTGCTCTAGCTCTTACCATCTCTGAGATCTAGGCGTTCATACGGACAGACGGACAGACGGACATGGGTATATCGACTTCTCGAGTCACACTGATCATACTTTAGGTAACTTTGGGGGGTCTCCGACTTCTCCTTCTGTACGTTACATACATTTTCGGCTTGCACAAACACAATATACCCTTTGTACCATACGGTACAGGGTATAGAAATGGCGTACGTTAAAGTCGGGCGCAGACGACTTTGGGATACCCTGTACCACCTCATTGCAATTAATTCCGACAAATTGCTTAAAACCTCAAAAAGATATTATATTCGGCAAATTTGGTTACGATGTTTTCATAAAAAAAAAAAAAAATCAGTCGAATTTTGCCCCAAAAAATTTTTTTGACCGATCGGTCCTATGGGGACTATATGATATAGTCAACCGATTATGATCAAATTTAGTACACTGATTGGGAACTATAAAAGACTTCCGACTGCCAAATTTGGTTCCGATATCTTCAAAACCAAACGAAACACAACGAATTTTGTAAAAACAGCGTTTTTTTGACCGATCGTTCCTATGGGAGCTATATGATATAGTCAACCGATTTTGATCAAACTTAGTGCAGTGCTTGGATACTCTAAAAAACTTCTTAATGCCAAATTTGCTAACAATATCTCTACAAACAAACGAAAGGCAACGAACTTTGTACAAAAACTATTTTTTGACCGATTGGTCCTATGGGAGCTATATGATATAGTCAACCGATTTTGATCAAATTTGGAACAGTGCTTGGCAACTCTAAAAAACTTCTTGATGCCAAATTTGGTTACGGTATCTTCACAAATAAAGAAATCACAACGAATTTCGCACAAAACACGTTTTTTTGACCGATTGGTCCTATAGGAGCTATATGATATAGTCAACCGATTTTGATCAAATTTGAAACAGTGCTTGGGTACTCTAAAAAACTTCCTCATGCCAAATTTGGTTACGGTATCTTCACAAACAAACGAAACACAACGAATTTTGTCCAAAAAATATTTTTTCGACCGATCGATCCTATGGGAGCTATATGATATAGTCAACCGATTTTGATAAAATTTAGCACAGTGCTGGGGGTCTCTAAAAAACTTCCGATTGCCAAATTTGGTTATGATATCTTCATAAACAAACGAATTATCCATCTAAAACTTTTGGTTTTTTTCGAGGTCCTCTGAAACACCCCTATGGGAGCTATATAATGTAACCCCGATATCAAAAAAGTAAAATAAACTTGTCTCCTATGGATTAATAAGGGATCTTATCTGAAAGTTTGGTTGCTCTAGCTCTTACCATCTCTGAGATCTAGGCGTTCATACGGACAGACGGACATGGGTATATCGACTTCTCGAGTCACACTGATCATACTTTAGGTAACTTTGGGGGGTCCGACGTCTCCTTCTGTACGTTACATACATTTTCGGCTTGCACAAACACAATATACCCTTTGTACCATACGGTACAGGGTATAAAAAGTGAACAAAATTTTAAATAATCAAAATATATTATAATATTAATAATTTAGAACCGCTACCGTTTAGCCAACTTGAGACGGATTCACAGCAGTTGTAACCGCAGTTCGTTTACGACTGAGCGAAAAATACGCATCCAGATGAAAATGTGTGTATCTGAGCAAGAGAAAACATCCCTTTGCTACTGTAGCAAGAGTGAGAAAGCATACGGGTGGGCAGGAACAATTTTTTTTGTTTTATCTGTCTTGCTGTGCATTTTGTATAATTTGTTTTTGCTATTTCTGCTTGTATGTGTTGCTCAAATTTTGATCGTTTTCCGCTGGAATTTGTACATGGACTTGTTTTCTTTAATTAATAAAATACTCGGTTGTTCAATTTAAAAATTTTTATACCCTGTACCGTATGGTACAAAGGGTATATTGTGTTTGTGCAAGCCGAAAATGTATGTAACGTACAGAAGGAGACGTCGGAGACCCCCCAAAGTTACCTAAAGTATGATCAGTGTGACTCGAGAAGTCGATATACCCATGTCCGTCTGTCCGTCTGTCCGTATGAACGCCTAGATCTCAGAGATGGTAAGAGCTAGAGCAACCAAACTTTCAGATAAGATCCCTTATTAATCCATAGGAGACAAGTTTATTTTATTTTTTTGATATCGGGGTTACATTATATAGCTCCCATAGGGGTGTTTCAGAGGACCTCGAAAAAAAGCAAAAGTTTTAGATGGATAATTCGTTTGTTTATGAAGATATCATAACCAAATTTGGCAACCGGAAGTTTTTTAGAGACCCCCAGCACTGTACCAAATTTTATCAAAATCGGTTGACTTTATCATATAGCTCCCATAGGATCGATCGGTCGAAAAAATGTTTTTTTGTACAAAATTCGTTGTGTTTCGTTTGTTTGTGAAGATATCGTAACCAAATTTGGCGTTTAGAAGTTTTTTTGAGTTCCCAAGCACTGCAGCAAATTTGATCAAAATCGGATGACTATATCATATAGCTCCCATAGGACCAATCGGTCAAAAAAACGTGTTTTGTGCAAAATTCGTTGTGATTCGTTTGTTTGTGAAGATACCGTAACCAAATTTGGCATTAAGAAGTTTTTTAGAGCTCCCAAGCACTGTTCCAAATTTGATCAAAATCGGTTGACTATATCATATAGCTCCCATAGGACCAATCGGTCAAAAAATCGTTTTTTGTACAAAATTCGTTGCGTTTCGTTTGTTTGTAAAGATATTGTTGGCAAATTTGGCATTAAGAAGTCTTTTAGAGTACCCAAGCACTGTAGCAAATTTGATCAAAATCGGTTGACTATATTATATACGCTTTTTTTACAAAATTCATTGCGTTTCGTTTGGTTTTGAAGATATCGGAACCAAATTTGGCAGTCGGAAGTTTTTTATAGTTCCCAATCAGTGTACTAAATTTGATCAAAATCGGTTGACTATATCATATAGTCCCCATAGGACCGATCGGTCAAAAAAATTGTTTTGTGCGAAATTCGACTGATTTCTTTTTTTTAATTTGCCGAATAAAATATCTTTTGGAGGTTTTAAGCAATGTGTCGGACTTAATTGCAATGTGGTGGTACAGGGTATCCCAAAGTCGTCTGCGCCCGACTTTAACGTACGCCATTTTTTTATTAAGTATTATTAATAATACTATGTATTCTACAATAAAAATTTAAGATATTTTTTTAATGCCGATTTTAATAATTCCCTGACTGACAATTTTTGTCAGTCGCTCCTGGGCGGGGCATAGGGATCTCCATTAATAACTTCAAAGAGAACAGGGACCTACAGTTTATAGCCGGATCCGAACGGCGGTGTCTTAAATTAATAGAGATTTTCTTGGGCAAATAGCGTCTTTGAGCTAGCGATGCCAGTGCTAGGCAAATGTACCAGTGCTACTGCGGGGATTCAAACCACCGACCTTCGGTTTGTAAAGCGAGTACGCTAGTGGTAGCGATACCCAAGGCCACTCATCTTTGTTTATTGTTTTTAATTCTGAGCACTATAACAAACTCACGCAAGGACAAATTCAATCATTTGCATCCGGCACTTGCACAACCCTTCACTTTGAACACTAGTTCGCACTGTTTAAAATAAACATCCACCCACATTAGAACTTCAACAAAAACACGCGAGGACAATAACGATCGTTTGCCGACGGCATTTACACAACCTTTCCCTTTGAAATGTACTTCACTTCTGCAAGCAAAATAAAGACCCACGAGAGAGAGCTGTTGGCATTTCCTCACCTTGTACCTTGTATTATTACACCATGTGCCAGTGTGCATGCATTCATTATCTTGTGTAACAGCGCGTATTTTTGCGTGCTTTTTCTCTCTCATTTATTTCTGTAATTATGTGCGGCTTAATCTTGCTAGCCCCTACCGTTTAAGTGCGATGAATCGATTAACTCGATTTTTTATTGAGAATCGATCGAAAAAATCGAGGATCTAGCTCAGCTCTACAGCCAACGTCGCTAAAATTACGCAAAATACAAAAAAATATTAATACATACAAACTTGAATATACGTCCAATATCAAAAATCGAATGTTGATATTTATATCATGTAATGCTTAAACTGCTTGCGAATTATATTCACTTTTGAAAAAATTGCTTGCGTGCTCCCACATTTTACAGTTGTGCAAATTTGATTGGAAGAAAATACAATTTTTTATTGAATGATTTTTAGAAGAAGGAAGAAATGCACGAGCGACTGTAATCAATTTTTTTGTGTTTATTAAATTTTATTAGATATACATACTGTTGAGCAACTGAGATTTTTCAATAGCTATAAATTAAAGAAAGTTACGAAGTTTAGATAAAATAAATGCACCGAAACTTGCACTGTTTTTGTTGTTTATTTGCCTTCTTGGCAGCACTTATAATATATATAAATTGATTATAATATTCACAAATTGTTTCGAGCTTATATTGCAGGCAGGCCTGATATATGTACATAGGCTGTGCAATTAAGAATTATAAGTAGCGATATAAAATTAACCGGCCAAGCGGACTCAAAATAGCCGTGCCGTTGCAAGCGATAAAAAGAAAACGAATTAGCTTAGTACAAGAAATGTGTAACTAACTGTAAATATTAATTAGAGAAGCAAAAAACTAGTTTAAGACGTATGAGTAAATGAATAGTTTGTTAAATGATACAAGCTATCGATAAGAACATAAAAAATACTAAAAACTAATAAGCTGCTGCTCCGAACATCCTCCCCCGTTGAAGAGCCAGGGTCTGCAATAGAATGCTCAACGGGAAGGACGCACAGCTTATTGACAGCACGGCGAGTAGTACCAGTTGGGGTGCGCAAGACGGCAACTCGCACAACGCCATCCTTTCCAGCGATCACTTCAATGACCCGAGCCAGTGGCCACTTCAAGGGAGGTAGATTTTCGTCCTTGATACAGACTAGATCGTTGATTTTAATGGGTGGTTTCGCTGTATGCCACTTAGCCCTTTGCTGCAGCAGTGACAAATATTCTTCACTCCACCGCTTCCAGAAGAGCTGCATGATGTAGGTAGCACGCTGCCAACGATCAAGGCGATTGTAGTTAAGTTGACATATATTCGGCTCAGGGGGTGCTAAAAGTGGGCCACCAGTGAGGAAGTGACCTGGAGTCAAAACGTCAAGATCTTCAATGTTTTCTGAAATTGGAGGACGAGAATTGATTATAGCCTGAATTTGGCACACCAATGTGCGCAGCTCATCGAAGCCTAGAACGGATGATCCCATAGAACGGTATAGATGCTGCTTGGCCGTTTTAACCGCTGCCTCCCATAATCCACCAAAATGCGGCGAACGAGGTGGTATAAACTTCCAATCGAAGCCGTTACTGAGGCAGTAAGCATGGACTGAGTCACGATGACTTTCACTTAGAAACGATTGGCGTAACTCTCTCAGCTCATTTTTCGCTCCTACAAAATTGGTCGCATTATCAGACCAGATACAGCGGGGTATGCCACGCGTGGCAACAAATCTTTTAAGAGCGCTCAGAAAGTTGAGAGGTGCTTTACCAATTCAAGCCACACAGCCTTCGTTGCAAAAAAAATAAAAACAGATATGTAGCATTTTTGAGGTGCCTTGTTGCGAACGTCAGGCTTGTAATAGAAAGGGCCACAATAGTCCACTCCAGTGACACTGAAAGCGCGCGAATCCTGAACGTGTTCTTTAGGTAAATCGGCCATGATGTGCTCTGTAAGACGACCTCGAGATCGGCAGCAAATGATGTATTTGTGTAAAGCCTTTGCAACAGTTTTCAAGCCGCCTATTGGCCAATACTGCATCCGGAGGGTAGCTAAAAGTGATTGCGGACCTGCGTGATGATATTTACGATGAAAATGTGTTATAATGGCAAGAGTTAACGGATGTCCTTTTGGCAATATAATTGGGTGCCGAGCATCGAAACCAAGAGATGAGTTGTGTAGTCGACCACCCACACGAATGACACCAGAGTCATCCAAAAAGGGGCAGAGTGATGATATTGTGCTTGAAGAGTCAACACAATTCCTTTTCTGGAGTTGATGATACTCATCGTAGAGTTAAGCCCTTTGAACGATGCGAATAAGTATGTGTGTTCCATAACGCAAGTTGTCTGCGTCAAGTTGTGCTGATTTCGATGACCGATTAATGAACTTGAAAAAATATCCAAAAATGCGTTGCATAGTGCCAAATGAGTTAATATATTTAAACGAGAGTGAAATATCAGTCTTTTCTGCTGAAACTAAGAGAATCCTTTGGCGGATCTCTGGTAGGTTGTGCTCAGGAAGGCAATGCGAGGGCCATAAATAAGAATCTTCTTTCAAAAACGAAGGACCTTGAAGCCAGAGCGATGAGTCTAAAAGTTCGCGTGGTGCTGCTCCTTTTGAAAGAATATCAGCTGGATTCATTGCTGTCGGTACATAGTGCCCCTCCCAATTCTTTGTTAGCTGCTGTATGGTGCAGATCCTGTTTCGAACCAAGACATTGAACCTTGATGGTTCCTCCCGCAGCCATGACAGCACAACAGATGAATCCGACCAACAATGAATTTTGCAATCGAAGGTTTCCAACTTGATGATTTCATGAACCAAGTGAGAGAGTAAATGAGCTGCACAAAGCTCGAGCTTCGGTACAGTGAGCGTTTTCAGTGGAGCTATGCGTGACAGAGCAAAGCAAGTGCGATTGCACGCTGTCTTTCGTATGAGAAAGTGCGTAAATACATGCTCCATATGCTTCCAGACTGGCATCGCAAAAAGCATGAATCTCCACTACTGCCTCTGGCTGCAGGATGTAACGTGGAAACGTGGCGTGACGAATATCAGCGAAATCATTACAAAATTTGATCCACAGAGTCTCTAGGGATTGTGGCAAACTTTCATCCCAATCCAATTTGTCTCTCCACATACGCTGCATGATAATTTTGGCCATAGTGATAGTGGGCCCAATAAGTCCAAGCGGGTCATAGCATTTTGCTATTGTAGCCAAAACAGACCTCTTTGTGTGCTTGCAAGAATTAAGATCAAGACTAAAAGTAAATAAGAAATTGTCCTTACGTGGCTCCCATGCGAGGCCAAGTGTTTTAGTGATGTCAGTGCTTTCATCGAATTTAATGAGACTCTCCTTTTCGCGCTCTGATAGTTCGCTGGTTACATCAGTCCGATTCGAACACCACTTTCTTAACTGGAAATTGCCTTTTGCTAGAAGATTGCTTGTTTGCTGCATGATATCTTGAACTTCTTCTACTGAATTCCCTCCGGATATCATATCATCCACGTAAAAATGCTGCAGCACAACTTGAGAGCCCAGGGGATAGGCGATGCACTCATCTTTGGCTACCTGTTGCATAGCTCGCACGGCAAGAAACGCAGCGGGCTTTGTACCGTAGGTGACAGTACCTAACTTGTAATATTGTATTTCTTGATCGGGGGAATCACGCCATAGTATGCACTGAAGCCAATCATCAGGTGTAAAAAGTCGAACGCACCGATACATTTTACAGATGTCTGCTGTAAGAGCTATAGAAAATGTTCGAGATCTTATAAGTGTGTGAAACAATTTATCCTGTATTGTGGGCCCTGCCATTAGAATGTTGTTCAATGATGGCCCAGAAGTGGTGGCAGCAGATCCGTCGAACACAACTCTAACCTTTGTTGTGGTGCTGTCATCTTTGAAAACACAATGATGAGGCAAGAAATATTTACATTTATGTATGTCTGCATGGGGAATAAGCGACATATGGCTAAGGTAGAATATTGAGTTTTAAGCTCTAAATTGCGAGCAAGCTTGCGCTCAAGATTTTCAAGCCTTCGCTTAGCTTGAATGTAGGAGTCGCCCAAGGATTCTATGTTTTGTTTTGTTGGCAGACGAACCGAGTATTCGCCTGTGGCCAATCGAGTAAAATGCTGCTGAAAATGCTGCTCACAAGCGAGCTCCTCTCGTGTAGCCTTGGAAATAGGTTCAAACGAATGCTCAATTTCCCAAAATCGACGCACCAAGTCGTCCAGCCGAGTGCTTGGTTCGATGACGTCCGATGATTTTGGGCTGACGACGAACGATGACAACCGTGGGGCCGGAGAACTAGATAGGCCAGATAGGATCCAGCCAAGCTGAGTTTTTTGAAGCAGAGGCAATCCAGGAGCCAACTGAATCTGCCCGACGCACAGCAGCTCGAAGAACAAACCGGCTCCGATCAGCAGGTCAATACGCTGGGGTACATTGAAAGTCGGGTCAGCTAGTTGTAAGTTGGGTGGAATGTCCCAATTGGATGCGCTCACAGACATGCAAGGCTGATTTTCAGTAATCTTCTGCGCTATGACGGCAGTGAGGCTTGAAGAGTAACCTGAAGTCCGCGACTTCAGAACGATATCAACTGTATATCCAACAGTAGGAAAGTTTGCATCTCCTACGCCAGAAACTACAGTTAAAGATTTAGATTTGCGAAGTTGTAGCTGGTTTGCGAAGCGACTAGTGACGAAATGAAGTTGTGATGCGGAGTCTAAGAGAGCCCGGCAAGGTACAAAAGTGCCAGCAGAATTTTTAATGAGTACAATGGCAGTAGCGAGAAGCACAGCATCAGATTGCGATTGAGATATAAGGGCTTGATGCGAGATTGGCGATGCTGGCGTAGTACTAGAGAGTTGGGTTGAAAATACGGCTAGTCTTGAGGTGCAGCAAGAGTGCTGCTTGCAGGAGCTTGCGTGAAATGAAGAAGCGTGTTATGCCTTGCTTGGCAAGTGCGACAGGACCCAGATTTACAGTCGCGTAAATGGTGTCCCTTTTTGAGACAGTTTAGGCACAAGGAGAGCTTCTTAGCTTCTTTTTGGCGAAGGTTTGGCGATAGGTTTGCGAAGCGTGGGCAATGGTAGATATGATGGCTAGTGTTATCGCAAAACACACAGCCAGTTGAAGAGGCACTCGAAGCAATAAATGTTTTTCGATGAGATGTAATCACGGTTTTTCCTGACTTGCCATTATTACAATCCTGAATTACAAAATCCACGTTCTCTAGTGTTCGACAACGCCTTTCCAAAAATATTCTCAGCTTGTCCCAGGATGGCAGCTCATTTATGGGCGATGTTTCCTCCCATTTAGCCTGAGTGCCTTTATCCAGCCTTTGCAGAAGCATTTGCACAATGATGCAATCGGCTATTTGTTCTTTGCTGGCAAGCGTTTCCAAAGCGCGGAGATGTGAGGTGACTTTATCCGTAAAGTCGCGTAGTTTGCCAGTTGATGCAACAACCTTCTCAAGCCCAAATATCTCTCTGATGTGTGCCTGTAATATAAGACGTTTGGTATCAAATCGAGGTTTAAGAATTTCTAAAGCGATAGTATAATTATCTGTATTTATCTCCAGCGAGCGAATGGTATCCAACGCTGTTCCAGATAAGCAGGAGCGTAAATGTTGCATCTTTTCGATGGGCGTGAGATCAATCTCCTTGTCGATGATACTAGTAAACATGGAGTAGAAGTTCGTCCAATCCGAGTACGAGCCGTTGAAGCTAGGCGAAGTTAGGTGTGGCAAGCGCGATCGACTCGGCATAACCAATATGGACTGCGAATCATTTGAATTAACTCTAAAGGTAGAGCAGAGTTGTGGCGCGCTAAATTTGCTAAGTGCGCGTTGCAAGGTTGCTTCTAGCTGCCGAAGTGCTGCGGAAAATTTGTCAGGCAACTCACTGCAAATACTCTCAAAATCCAATTCTTCTAATTCCGCATGAGCTTTGTCGAAATTTGATTTCAGTTCGTTTAATGATTTCAAGAGTGCGTTGATACCATGTTCGTCAAGCGCCTCTAATTTGCTAGTCTCCACATCCTTGCATAAAGCCTCCAGTCGTTTTAAAATACCTTGAGTCTTCAGTTTTAAGAAAATAGTCCGATTAAAAGCCGTGGGGCTGTTGTCAGATGTCATGCTGGTACCATCTTTATTATCTGAGGACTGGTTTGCTGGAGTAGCAGCCTCATGCGTGTCGCTATTCATTTTAGTTTAATTTATTTCAGGAAAAAAACAATTTGATTTTAATTATCACAAGCACTTGAACTTTGCTCACGGTATTGTCCACTTTGCAACTAAAATGTAACAGCTTAAGCAGGAGCACTAGAAATGTATTAAAAGTACAGTCACGCTGCCAAAAATACCACTAGACGACGGGTTCACCAAAGTTCATATGAAGGTGTGCGCGTACTTTTTGAATGTAGTGTATACGTACTACATACAATATTAAAAGTACAGCCACGCCAAAATATTACTACACGCCGAGATCACCAAATTCATATGAAGGTGTGCGCGTACTTTTCGTATGTAAGATCACAAAGCGACGAAACGGTTAACGGAATAGGCAAGCCAACCGATATATAGAACGTATGTATGTATATATATAGGAATTGCGCGCGCGACTATTCCAACGACAATGCAGTGAGCAGTTATGTATATATGTACAGATATGTCTGTATATTGTATATTAAATTTGCACAAAATAAATTGCCAAATTATTTTGTTTTAATGCACAATTTATATAAAACAAAAGGGAAAATCACGTCGGGGTCACCAATGTTGAGCTACTGAGCTTTTTCAATAGCTATAAATTAAAGAAAGTTACGAAGTTTAGATAAAATAAATGCACCGAAACTTGCACTGTTTTTGTTGTTTATTTGCCTTCTTGGCAGCACTTATAATATATATAAATTGATTATAATATTCACAAATTGTTTCGAGCTTATATTGCAGGCAGGCCTGATATATGTACATAGGCTGTGCAATTAAGAATTATAAGTAGCGATATAAAATTAACCGGCCAAGCGGACTCAAAATAGCCGTGCCGTTGCAAGCGATAAAAAGAAAACGAATTAGCTTAGTACAAGAAATGTGTAACTAACTGTAAATATTAATTAGAGAAGCAAAAAACTAGTTTAAGACGTATGAGTAAATGAATAGTTTGTTAAATGATACAAGCTGTCGATAAGAACATAAAAAATACTAAAAACTAATA
>JAECWU010000189.1:0-94941 GCA_018150985.1 Chymomyza costata
ATATCAAAAAATAAAATAAACTTGTCTCCTATGGATTAATAAGGGATCTTATCTGAAAGTTTGGTTGCTCTAGCTCTTACCATCTCTGAGATCTAGGCGTTCATACGGACAGACGGACAGACGGACATGGGTATATCGACTTCTCGAGTCACACTGAGCATACTTTAGGTAACTTTGGGGGGTCTCCAACGTCTCCTTCTGTACGTTACATACATTTTCGGCTTGCACAAATACAATATACCCTTTGTACCATACGGTACAGGGTATAAAAACGCTTACAAACGTTTGGTCACAAACAGTTCTTGCAGGTGGTATCTAGCCAGTGTTGCTCGTTTTTTTGTTTTTTTAATGCCAGTAGCAAGCCATAGAGGGCGCAACCACCAAAAACAGCTGTTCGGTTTTGACGCCACAAACAAAACTTATGTGCAGCTAGTTATTTTGTACGCGAAATTTATGGCTGGTCGACAAAATCGTTTCTAAAATAACTTTAATAATAAAATAATTCAATTGTAACATTAATGTGCGTTAAAATACGTCCATGCAATTCGTCCACACTCAGCTCTGCGCATTAAATATGGGTTCACCCAAACACTCCACCTTTTCCTGGGTTTTGGCTTCTCGCCTCGCATTTTTGCCCCATCCAACAATTCAATTGCAATGCATGTCATTATTATAGCATTGTTTACACAAAATAGCATAAGTTATAACGTTGACGATAATTCATTTTTTGATGTTTTGCTTCGCGCCTTTTAAGAATTTGCTATTTGTAAACAAAAAGCAGCTGATTATCGATAATAATTCCGATAAAATACACATTTTGTTACTAGAGACACACTGTTCCTTTCGTGACTAAAATTAGTCTGTCTTTTTGCTAGATGGCTGTTTTCGTGTCTGCGTAGGGGCCTTAAAACTCTTTGCATTCGCTGTACATGGGGCTGAGCCGTTATGCCATTCAAGTTATATGTATATGTATATGATTTTTGCTTCATATAATCACATAATTATTTTACATACTTCTATTGTTAGCTATTGTCAAATATTTGAAACCAATTTATCAGAAAAGTTCGCTGTGGCAAGACTTCTTTTATTCACTGTATAGTGAGTTAAGAATTTCCATTCAATTAGTTGCTCCTTTGTAACAAGAGCACTTGCATAAATCTTAATTGGCTTTTTTGTTTGAAGGCAAACATTTGTTACGTCACAACAAATTTGTTTGCATTCTCTCGATGCATACTCTCTTTTTTCCTATCGTGCTTCCTTTTGCTAAATATTTATACCCCAAAAGCAACAAACAAAGCACAAACATGACACTGCATTTAAATGCTTATCAGAGAGGTTAAGTCCCACACACACACCAGCTAGAAAAATCCTTGTAGCCAGTACTGCCAAAAATACAAAAAGTACTAGAAATATGCTGGCGTTTGCGTACTTTTGGACTTGGGTATTTTGGTAAGCTGCACTTTGTGAGATAACACTTTTACTTGCAAAAAAATATTTCTTCTTGAACGTTTTTTTTTGTTACACATATATTTTTTTCTTAATTCGTGGCAATTTCTGTGCTCTTCTATTGTGTTCTGTTCCAATGCTGTGCTCGGCACTTTGCATGCGAATTTTTATGCAAACTACACCAAATATTGAAGCAGTACCCCAAACACCACAGGGCCATTTGCTGGTGCAATTTTGTATCAATATAACTGAAAACCCTCATATACAACATACAGAAAAAAAAAAAAATCTACATTGAAGGAAAAAGAGCAGGAGGTACAAAAATTGCATATATCGAAGTTGGAATTAAAACGCTTTTCAAGCAGCAGGTTTATGTGTTGATTATATTTCATATCGAAAGGTAGACGCGACGCAAAAGGAAATTTATTCGAACACTAATAGTCGACAAATACTCTATAAATTGGAAGACTGCTTTAAGAGAGTAGGTGTTGCGTGTGGATGATGCTATTCGTCATATTGATTCTCGACTTAAACCACAAAAAATAAAAAATTAGAATTTTTCACTTTTTTTAAATACATACTATATACTCACAATATTACTTAATTTAAAAAAAAGCTATCTGAAACCCAAAAAGAGGCGGGCGACTACAAAACGTAGTCAACACTGGATTCCTATGCAGTATTTTAAAATAATTGTTCTGCAAAACTGGGTGGTGTTTTAAAAATAGATCCTATGACCCTAATACTTCTAAAAGTCTTAGTATTGTATCGAAAGTTACCCTATTAGTGCCACTCGTCAAACTTCGCTAATGGGTAATCGATCTGAGAATTGCTTGTTGTCGAAATGTGACTCTGTCCATTTTTAACTGTCGATAAATTCTCATATTTTCGTTACTCTTTTTGATAAATTTCCATAGTCCTCGTATATTATTGCACAGCTCTGCACTTTTTGATTACTTTATAAAGTTTACATTTAAGTTTGATTAAAATATTGTCTTTACAATAAATTTACATAATAATATTAGCTTTAGCAACAATAGTTTTTGAAGTTTACCACGATTTAAACATTTTTCTTACAAGGAAAGAAAGAAGAAATTTTTTTTGTGCAGTACATCAACTCTATCGGCTATCGATATGTCAACTTGTGTGTGTATCTGAACGTATGCCATTTTTGGGCATGCTTGGGTTGAATCAGTAACAAATTAATTTAAAATGATGATTTAAAATTGAAAGTACCAACATGTGAAATCAAAATGAAGGCGAATGATTTATTCGTTTTCATTTTGAAAAAAATTATGAGTATTGAGTTTTTATAGTTTTAAAAAGAAATTTAAAATATTAAGCTCTATAAAAATGGCATGCATACCAAATTATTTTTATTTAAGAAGCACCATAATATTTTTATTTTAAAGTACCAAATTATTAAAATTTTGTATAAACTTTTATGGAGCCTATATTCAAATAAGCTCAATGGAAGTGCACCTCAATTTGGATTGCTAAAGGCAGTTAACAGTTGCAAACAAAAATTATTCAATCAATTTTTTTTTTTTTTTACTTTGAACTAGAGAATTAATTAATTTTGACTAAATGAACTATTACACAAAAAAACAAACAATTCATGTGGAAACTATACAACCCTTTAAACAGAAACAAAAAATTATTTTATTTTAAATGTTTAATTTAATTTTGCTTGAGATCTTAACACTTAAAAAAAATAAAAAGTTACACGGAACTATACGAACAATCGAACTAAAAACAAAACAAAAATTTGTTAATTTAGTTTTGGCGAAAAAAACCTGCATTCTTATTTAACTTAAAATAACTTAAATCTATGTCATGAAATTTTCTTTTTTCTCCATCAAAATCAATTGAACATAAGCAGTGGTGAAACTCTTTTTCTCTGTTTAGTAAGCGCGAGAAGAAAACAGAAATCAAATTGAAACATTAAAGCAGATATTGGTCTGACTCCTATCCTCGCGAGTTGTGTTAATTGAGAGACTGCCCACCACTGCATTAAAGACAAAGCGTTCGACATGCTATTAATGAATAATTCGAAATTATTAATTTAATAATTTGCGAATTTAAAAATGGTTTATCAAATCAATAAGCGCGTTTAATAATTTGAACATTTCTTGGCTAGGGAGTTAATACAAAAAACCGAAACGAAAATTAAAATTAAACAAAGTAGAGATAAACGCTTTTAAATATGCTAAAATCGCGAAGTAATTCTCAGCATAACGGATCGGGAGGGAGATGCACTTGATATGATTGCTTGATGCCCCATTACAGTCGTAAAGTCAACGGCCAAGCCTTTGAGATTTTGATTGCAACTCCGATTTGTCAGTACAGAGATGCAGCTAAACATTATAGTTACACTTTTTGCAAAATATCTAAAGTAGGTTTTGGACCATACTATAAACGTATAAGGTTAAGCCGCATTGGTAAATTGACAAATCGAAACTGGAATTGGAAACTTTTAAGACTTTGCTCACCTAAAAGAACACTTATAATGCCATAAAAATCGTAGATTGCCCTGAGAACGCAAAATCTAGAACTGACATGGGTGTCTTTGATCTTTCTTTTACCATAGTGATGTACAAAATTAAAAATAAATTTAAAAACCTAACAGCCTAACATTCAGAAAAAGAGCTTATCTTAATTTAAGCTCGAAGCTCACTCTAGACTTAAAAAAAAAATGTAGTGCTCTATTTTACTTATTGTAAACATTCTCAAATTAAAAATTTCTGTCCTATAAGCTATCTATGATCAAGAGCAATCGTTCTCAAAATCATTCTAAACATTTTTCTGAAATTAATCTCCGTTATTATAAGTGTCACTACAATTCATATTACCAAAGAGTTTATCTACCTGGATAAGCACAAAAAACAGTCTTCAGCGAATTTTAACTAGTAGGTATATACTTAATAATGAAGGTCGTTGCATAGAAAAAAATAAATATTTCCTAAAAATTTGAGTTCTTAAATTTAAAATCGCTTTTTTTTTAATTTATAATATAATTTTGACTTAAATAATGAATATTTTTTAATAATCTTTTGTATTGTAATTTGTAAAAGAGGCTCTTTTATTTAAACATGAAATTATACTACATAGTTGAAAATATGTAAAAATAAATATTTCATATAAATATTTCTTATATATTTTTTGCAAAAAAAAATCTTAAAAAGCTGCAAATTATTCTTTTTGCGGCTTTAATTTCAATATCGTTTTTGGGAAGAGTAAGGTTTGTGCGTGCCTAGTCCGAAGAACGTGTCTATTTTTGTCGATAGCCAAGCCGCTATCAAGGCTCTGGCACCGCACACTATAAAGAGGAACCTTATTCGTAACACCGTGGCAGCGCTGAACCGCATCCGGCATCACTCGATCACCCTCTGCTGGGTACCTTGTCACTCTGGGATACCTGGAAACGAGGGAGCGGACGCGTGCGCTAGAAAAGGATCAGCGCTACCTATTGCCTCATCTGTTACGGATATAGCAAGACCTCTACAGGATGTGGTTTCAGAGATCACAAATAAAATATAGTCAGATCCGAGGCGGAACGACAATGCGACACCGTGTCCGGCTGTCGCATCTTCCGATCAGTCTGGCCGAGATACAACCCAAAGCCAACTTCCGAACTCCTGCGATTCCACAAGAGCAGGACTAGGAGGGTGACGGGGGTTGTAATGTGGCACTGCGCCATAGGCTTTCTCGCTGAGAGGATGCATGTCCCCCAAAACGATACTGTCTGAGCTGCGGAGTTGAGGACGAGATAGAAAGAATCCAACACCTGCTGTGTGACTGCCCTGCACTTCTTAGGAAACGCAGCCAACATCTGGGCAAGCCCATCTTTGAAGACCTGGGCAGTCTGGCAAATCTGCCCATAGTGGACCTGGCTCTTTTTATCGAATCCTCGAAATGGCTCAGCAACAGAATTGTGCCTAAACTGATCAATATTTTTTAACCACTTTTTGTTTTGTTGTGTTACAATTGAAAATTTGTTTACCAAAAAATAGATTTTTTCATCGTCTTTCAAGTTTTTTTAGCTTTTTTAACTTTATAAAAACATAAAATTTTTTTTAAATCAATCACAACTTTTTTTACAACGTCTTGAGCTCCTGTCTTATATCGTATATACACAAATTAAGTTTGGTGCAACAGCATTATAAAAACAAACATTTTTTTTTTATTTTTATTAAAATTGTATAAGAATAATTTTCTTTTTGTTTTTTTTTAAATTAAATAAATTATTAATATTTAATTCTAAAATAAATTTTTTTTTGAATATTTTATAAAATCCATATTCTGGTTTTTCAATTTTATGAGTAAATATTGACGAATTCAAATTGTTCAAAAATCTATGAAAACTGGCTTTCTGACTCAATGCGCTTTGGTAGATTATTAATTTGTATAGCTCAAAATAAAAAACATTAAAACTTTCTAAATGCTTGCAATACTCAAATTCTAAAGAGTATTTAATATGTTGCAAGTTCTGCTCGACTAGTTATCTTGTAAGCATACAAAATGAAACATCAATACACAATAATTTATTTCCTATTTTAATATATAAACGTGTACTTGTGAATACTGAATATGAATCTGTGGGATTTATTATGCATTTTAATGAAAACTTTCAGTAAATATACGAGCATGTACAGATACACTGATAAAGTAGTAACCAATATATGAAGTATACGCATTACATATAAATATGAAATGACATCAAATGGAAATAATTTTTAATAAATGTTATTCCTGCAAAGATGATATTGATTTTGTAAAAACCTTAAGTGACTGACTGTACATTTGGCTCTAGCCACTTTTTTGTGTAATAAAAACCATATGTGTATTAAATGAAATGTACAAGGGTCAGGATATGGGCTATATACGTATGTTAGAGTGTGTGGCTGTGTGTCTACAAATCACACATAAAATTTATTAGAAATTTTATATCAAAGTGAACATTGACCGCTGTCAGGCTGGCCACCAATCAGCAGCATCAGCAGCAGCAATCCCTCAAAGAAAACCATTCCGGCTACTTTTATATTTGTAAGACCTTTTTTTTACGCCATTTTCTTACACGTTTCTAATGGAATTTTTCTTGTTTTTTTTCTGTACTCTTTGCAGCTACCAGGATATCTTGCACATACCAACAACACAATTTCCACAATTTTCAACATCATTGGGTCCGATTGTCGATGGACACGTTATACCAAATCAACCGTACAAGGTCATGGGGCATTATACGGAGCATTTCAGCCGGTTTGTTATGCAATTCCTCCAACTCCATCCATCCACCTGTTATTCGTCTTTCATACCAAACATAGTCCCTCGCATGCTTGTTCCAGAGTCCCCATATTTATTATACTTGATCAGTTACTTGGTATTTACTTTTAGTCTTGTTTTATCATTATGTCGTTCCTTGGGGCCAACAGGTTATATCAAATCACTTGTGAAATCAAATTGCCCCTTCAGGCATTTAACCTGCCTTCCCAGAAAGTGTCAAAGCCATTAGACAAGCCACTTTTCTTGGTTGACTTCGTCCGTCGGTTATCATCGGTCAAATTACATTTCCACTAATGTCACTCGTCAGATTTGGCCAGACACAAACACTTGAGCTAATAGGTCTAATTTATGGGATTATTGCCTGCTGGCAATTTTTTTTTTGGGACAGTTCAAATGCGGTCAATTTCGAGGCCGCGTAAAAGTTCAAAAATGGTCAAATATTTAATTTAGCTGTGTATCAGACAGATGACCAAAACGAATTAATTTTTTTAATGAATTTTTGGTGCTTCATAATAAGCATCAAGCTTGCTTTGTTTAGCTTTTTTCCACAAATATATATTTTCTTTTGGGCATTCTTGCCAATTTTCCATAATGCCAGACAAAATGAACAAAATGTCAAAAGAGTCTCTCCATGAGTTCCAAGGCACAGACTTTGTGGTTGAAACTTGAGCTATACAAAATTTAACATCTTGTTGTCATCATTTGCCATTTTAAGGCCAATAAATGTTTTGAATAAATTATAAGGTGACTTATTCAAACTCGTTTCTTTCGAGATATTTATACACTTTTGAATATGGCATATTTTCTATACCGAAGCTGGCACAGTACAGAACCTTGCCTTTGTAAATACCCGCACAAACTCTGTCCGTGCAGACTACCAGTGCACATGCATGGTACAAGATTCAAGAAAAATCAAGTCTTTTATTTCGTGCCCAGAATTCGGTCAATTGGTTCGACGGTGGGCAATAAAAGCAAGCCATTATGAGCTGTTAATGCAGAAATTCTAATGAAAAAAGCATACAAGTCGTCTGCAGTGTGTTAAGGCTATAAACACCTTAATTAATTTTTCAGCACCCAAACCAATAAAGGACTCCCACACAGCAGTGTACCCTGAGACATTGTTTGTACCCCCCATGCCTTACTACCTTCAGTGTTCCCCAACTATTTGCAATTGTAACAAATTTCCAATTAAAACAGGAGCTCATTTGTAATTCAGGATGCATGGGTTGGTTGTTATTATTATGGTTACATAAGTATAGATTACAATAGCACAGTTAAGTCTAATAAAACGCGTGATTAATTCGATTTTAATTGTGTTGCTTTGCGAATAGGACGTGGGGAAGGATATCAAACTTGCAGCACGCAACTGGAAACAATGGCCGGCAGGAAGAGTCATTAATTATGTGTTAGGGGGAACTTTGAAAATCGAAAGGCAGCACGTTCTCTGCACAGTTTTCCACAAACTTTCATTACAAATACTTATAGCTTTAAGATGTAGAAGAATTTCATATTAAAGCCATGTCTCAACTGTTGCGCTTTCAATAGAGCGCATCTAGTTTTCTATCCTTAAAAGCCAGCGAAGCAATCATTTTTCTTTGTGAATTTCTTTTCAATTTAGCAAGTTTTGCATTTACTTTTATCGACAGCAGAGGAAAAACTTTATCCTAAACGAAAACTGGGCAAGGCCACAAGTCCGACACTAATAACTTTTAATGTTCTTTGTTGCACTAGCTTTCAATGTTATCGACACTGGACGCAAAAAGGACCTTAGCTTGGCGTTGGCCATGTCCGGTTGACTCTCACTTTTGCCATATCTTCTTGTTCGGCAATTTTCACGCGTTGTGCTCGCGCATTTATCAGGCTTCCTTGTTAGCTACGCCGCAGCACTCTTGGCCTTATTTTTAGTGCTCTTAACTGGTTTGTCCCTTGTCTCTTAACGCCATACCGAAATTACACATGGCAAAAAAGTTATTACTGGCTTTTGGGCCGAATGCCGCCGGCATAGATCAAAAGGTGGAAATATATTTTTTTAATTTTTTTTTAAGTTGCCATTAGATTGTTTGGCTTTCATTTCAAGCGTTCCCTGGGCAACAAAATTTCATTTCGCGTAACCGTATCTACAGGGCGTAATCAAGTTTTTCTCTTGTCATGTGTGTGCGTGTGGGTGTGTGTGTGTGTGAGAGTGAGTGTTGGTGGGTTAAGTTTTGTATGTTAACTAAAAGGCAGGCAGCGACTTTTATGATATCCATGACAGGATTAGCTGCGACTGTACTGTGGTAGGGACAACAGTGCGTATGATTTCAATGGTAAGCAATATTGCCAAGCAATGGCGGCGCCGAAAAGTAGGCAACAAAATACGTGGAAATCTTTTTGTAAGGCATTCAGCTTTAAGGCAGCAGAATTCTTAGGAATAGAAAATACTTTCAGTGGTTTTCATTCATTGAAAATAAAACGATGAACAGCGGAAATACCAATTTAGGGCTTTAGTCAGCTTTTGTCATAATTTCATGCGAAATTCCTTGGAAGATTGTGGGATTTTAAATTTTGTTCTATAAAAAAAAAAACAAATATCAAGGCGTATACTTTTTAAAGCCGTATGATGATTTTTCATATATATATTAAAATGGCGGAGCTACAATGGTCGCCAAAGCGAAGTAATTCCATAATTTAATCACCGTTTTTTATCTTATTCTCAAAAAAACATTATTGCAGCCCCTTTATATGCTATTCAGACACTTTTTTGGCAGCTTATAATTAGTACCTAATAAGTTTTTCAAAATTTCAAAATGGCGGACCTAAGATGAGTTTTTCATTTTTATGTTCAAAGTTCGAGTTGGGTATGCAAATGCTGTAGGAGTGTAAAACTTTAGGTCTGCCGTTTTGTAATTTTGAAATTCTAACCCCAGACTCGTGATGAGCGACCCCGAAAATATATATTTGCATACTCAACTCGAACTTCAAATCCAAAAATGAAAAGCTCATCTTTGGTCCGCCATTTTGAAATTTCGAAAATAGGAAAGATTTGGTTTAGTTGGAAACTTGACGGTACAGCAGGCTTGGACTTAGCGATTCCAAAACATTACCTTACAATCTGGTTTCATCAGAGAACGATTTTTAATTTGAAGTCATCGCTTTTTTTACTTACTTTTTTAATCTTCTTAGTATTTTTTTTTAATTGTCAAATTTTAATTTAAAAAAATTTTTTAACTTTCAAATAATATGTTTTTCTATTTGTTAGGGGATTTTTGTAGATCGTTTTTTTAAAACCTATTCCCTTCTATAGCAGCATCTGTAATTTAATTATACATCTACAGTGCTCCTCTTTATTTTGTAACTTGCCCTGCGCGGCAAGAGAATTCACTTATTAAACCTTTCTCTTAATCTTTTAAACATTCGCGCAAACGCATTGGGTATGTCGGCTGCTACGCTGCCGACCACTCTATTTGTCGCTTTACATTTCGGCGGCTTATCTGCCGAATGTTTTGCTAATGCAGATAGTGCATAATAGTTTACACAAGTTGAGTAATACCTTATCGAGGGAGGGTCTAAGTGTTCTGGACATACATGCGCTATCCGTGCGTTTGAAGCAAATTAAAAAGTTACAATCTACTTTTGATGTAGCACATGACAGTCTTGAAGAAATGGACTTTGATGAAATCGGTAGCCAGTTGCGCGAAAATTTTGACGAATTAGCCGTGTCGGTCGAAATATTAATTCGGGCTCAAATCGCGAAAAACGACTCTTAAATGCTATTGTGCTCCACTTTCCAAGATTCAACAGCCGTTCCTGCTTCTGTGGTTCCTGCTAAAAGAGACCTGTGCCCTCGTTACCAGCTATTAAATTGCCAACTTTTAGTGGCGGCTACACCAACTGGGCAGATTTTTATTCGACGATTACCACTATTAGAGAGAACAACCAGGATTTGTCAAATATCGAAAAATTCAGTATCTTCGATTCTGTTTGCAAGGCTCTGCTTTGGACGCAGCACACTTTGATGAACTCCGCACTCTTGTCTGCCGCAGTAAATGGCGCACTCCAAGGCCAGCTCAGCCCGTCTGCAACGTCTTGAAGGGCACTACTGGATTTGGCCAAGCATCCACCAATAAACTTTATCTGCTCTCCCAAAACGATTCTGTTGAAAGCTATGCTTTCAACGGGGGGAGTATCTTTGGTCGAGCAGCTATAATTTAAATATACCTCTCTCTTAATCTTGTAAACATTCGCGCAAACGCATTGTGTACGTCGTCCGCTGCGCTGCAGATTTAGATGTACAATTTTCAACTTATGAAAAATTATAATAGGCTCCAAAATTTGTATCCAAAGTTCCTATTATTCTCTTTTAATGTATGACTGAAAGTATAGCTAAACATTTTTTGTATACCAAAGTATAAAGACAGGAGAGTATACATTTTTAATGGAAAATTTTATTTATTTTTTTTAAGAGAGTTTTTGTTGTATTCTTTGTCTGCCCCATGTTAAACAAAAAATAAATGAAAAAAAAATGAGCCACAACTTTTTTTACCGTTAGTCTAATGGCGGCCTTAGAAAGAGTCGTATGGCAATTAATTAATTTTAATTATTCATTCATTATTTTTCCATAGAGCAATCGATATCAATATGTTGCTTATATTTTGAAATCTAGTTTTCTCAATGGATCCATTAATAAATAGTATTATTTTTCTTTATTTTTTTACATTGTTTCCTTTTTTATATTTCATTTCATATATTCTTTAAAATCAAATAAAATTACATTATACGAACTTAAATGTATTGAAATCCAAAATTTGAGATTCTAGACTTTCTAAGGTGAACTAAGGTTACCAATCAAATTTTTAGATGAAAAAAAAAATGTATTTTAAAACATTACATACTTAGTATATCGGCAGCATATGTAACACTAAACATACTCATACTCTTAGATTGTTTAATTTTATTTTGAAGATACTATTGAATCCCCATTATATTTTAACTGTAAGATTTCCAATTCACAAAATTCAGCTAAAAATGATTACTACTTTAAAAATCATGGCTTTGTTCAGTTTTTAAGAGCTCAAAGGATATTCATTTATTTTCTGCCCACTTAATGCTAATTTCTGACTGTGCATAAAACGCCTCCACAAACATTTTAAGCCCCCTTTATCCCCCTCATTTAACCCATCCTAAAGCCTCTCCAAGCGTTGCTTGCAAAATCGTGTCTACTCATCTGTATACAACGCACTATTGAAACAGTTTCTCTCACTTGCACTCTCTTAAATGTTCTGCTTTCTCTTTCGCACAGTTATGATTTATTATTCGGCATCACGGAGTCAGAGTCCTATCACACACTGGCCGCATTAGCACTTGAGGAAGGATTACGTGAAAATGAACGCGATAATTTATTACGCTTCTATATGCAGAGTCGCTTTGATGTACGCCCGGACTTGGCATTGGCGGCCACACTAAAGAAGTAAGTGAAATTTATGATGGAAACTATAAAGTGCTTCTGCTCCTACGCCTCCTGCCTGAAGAGAGAAATGTAGTGACAGAATTATGGGCCAGGATGATGGGTTTTAACTTAGTTGCAGTTAACACTTTACGCTTAGTCTTTAAAATTAAACGAGTTATATGGGAAATGGAACGAGTGCTGGCTGGGATTCTAGTGGAGAGACTAAGCTGGGCTTTCCTGTGCGTGTTGTTGTACGGACGGATATCCGTATCGTTTATCTCAATTAGATTTGTTTATGTGGCAATTTGTTTGCTAAGTGTTGAGGATTACCGTCGTGTTTTACTGGAAGCTCTGTCAGTTGCTCAGAAATGTTGCGAACATTGACGTCATCAGAGCGATTCGCTTTAGTCTTGTTTAAATTTGAATTTATTGGCATTATAAATAGTCCTGGCTCAGCAAAAGAAAGAAATGCGTATCTACGTTAAATGACGGTTTATATTTCATTTTCAAATTACGGAGAAATTGTTGTACAAACAGTGTTGTAAATGTCTCGAATGTCTAGTTTAAAATGTCGAGGCAATTATATAGAGTTAGATTTACAGTGGCATATTAAACTTGTGTAAGTTAGAACAAATTGACATTTTTATTATAATAAAATAATATGAAGACGAATGGTAGCAAATGTTTTAGAGCTCTAATATTTTTTGAAAAGAAATTACCAGAGGATTTGAGCCTGGAACCTAATTATAAAGATGACAAAATTACATAAGTTTATTCGATGTATAAAAAATCCTACTCAGGATACCAGTTTAAATCAAGAAATGAAAAATATTTCTTATAAACTTACTTTATTTTGAGAAACCAAATTAAGGAGCACATATAACTTCTTTAAACTAAATAAAAATTTTATTCCGAAAATCTTATGGGCTATAACAAATTTTTTATAAATTTACTCAAAATATGAGGACAGTAAATAAAAATGGAACAAATTTTGTGGGATCATTTATTTTTATACGCTGTACCTATAGGTACAAAGGGTATACTAGATTTGTGCAATGTATGTAACGGCAAGAAGGAGGCGTGGCAGACCCCAAGTCCTTTATACCAAAATGCTTATCTTAACCTCGGGTAGCGATTGAGCCATGTCCGTCCGTCTGTATGAACACCTAGATCTCGGAGACTCTAAGAGCTAGAGATACGAAACTTTACCAGCTGATGCGCATATTTCCTCAGAAGATCAAGTTTGTTGAATAATGTCAATATCTTTCCCCGTTCCCCCGTAGCAGAGTTTCGCGGTTTTTAGCTAAACCGTTTAATATTTTAATCTGAAACTCAACAGAGTGATGCGTTGTAGTTACATGCATCTGTGTGTCAAAAATAAACAAAATCGGAAAATTACAACAACAGTTATAGTCTAAAATGTAAAAATTTCACCTCCCTTGCCTATAAACTGCGTCCATATTTCACTCTACGTAATAATAGTAACAAATGACCAAGAACCACCAATTTTGGTAAGCTGATTCATGTGCCTCTAATGAACAAATCCACATCCAAATTTTATCAATGCAGCCCCCCCCACCCCCCGCAATCGATTTACCGTGTTTTCTCCCACACCCCTCAACATATCCCCTAGAAACTTACCCCATATACTTTAAATAACTCCTTTGACGTAAATTTCGGTATATATACCGAAATATCAATATCGTTTTTCACCAACAAAAAAATATTCCAATTGGAAATTCTTAGTAAGAATATGCAGGAATAAATCTTTTTTTTTAGAAAAAAAGGTACAGGGTATTACACTGTCGGGCACCGCCTCGACTGTATTACATTTTTATAATTAATTTATTAAGTAAACTAGTTACAAAATTAATTATATTTCAGTCGTAGTTGAAACCCAGTAAGTACTACTTCTTATCACAATCCAAATGCTATAAATAACATTTTATTTTAAATATATACAAAACTTTATCTCTAAAGGGTAAGTTTAAGACATAATGCGATTAATTCATCGAATTTTATTGCTTTATGTACCATTAATTACCATAATATGGTTGCAGTTACGTGAATTTTGGTTTTCAATTGTTTTTCAGATTCCAAAACGTTAAAGAAATTTTTTCAAATTCACATTAAACTTTCGTATAAAGCGGCTTTCAGGCTGCAGATATAGAATCCGTAATTATTCGACTTCTCGACATTTTTTAATGCACTTATTTAGTTTTAACTTGGTATTCCTTTCTGGAAATGTTTAAGAGCTTTGAACAAGATATTTCGGAGTTGTTGATTAAGAATTTAATTTCGATTTAATAAAGGCTTCAAATTTAGTCCGAACATAGTTTTTGAAAACTTTTTAAAACACTTGATTTTAATTAAAATTTCTGAACCCTGAATTAGAACCTATGCTCAAATTTTCTTTAGCGGATGTGTTACCCAAAATAAACTAAAAAAATTGTTTTGATTCTCAAAATCTTTTCTCAAAAGTTTACTTAAATTGAGTCTATTTTGCGAAAACCGAAAATTTACCTTTTTATGTATGAATAAAAATTATATCTCATTTTTTTGTGACCGCCATAATTTTGGTGTAATAATATTTCACCATTTTTTTTTTTTTTGCTTTGAAAATCTTTTACTTTTTGGAAAAATTCGATAATTTTTTGGTAAGTTCATTAAAAATAATTCAAATCCACTATGCAGCCATAATATAAATTTATTATGATATACTTGTTTTCTAAATAAAGCATATTAAAATTGGTTGGCTATACACATTTTTTTGATGAGTTCAACTTATTCCGAATTTTTTCGGCAAAATCGAATTTTTTTACTTACTTAACCTAAATAATTTAGTAATTTTTCCATTTTAATTTTTCTTTAGAAAACAAGCCATAACTCAGCAAAGTGTGCATAGAATAAAGTTTCGGTGGAAATTTAGCAAACTTTCTTAATCTTCTTCCGTGAAAAAGGTTTACAACTTCGATGAAATTTTAAATTTTGTACTTACACCTTGGTATATCCTAGCACATTTGTTCAGCATCTTTTTTATTAACCACAAAAGACGCATACAAAACCAAGAGTCCTTTTTAATAATATCATAAATAATAATAATAATTAAGAATTGTGACACCCCCAAACCATTGTGCCAAGTAATTTGTGGTTTAGTTAAACAGAGTGTAAACTAGCTGTAGTCCCAAATGTGTGCACTTTTTCATTAGGTTGTTCATTTGATGTCATAGTCGTACAATTTCAAGAACACAATGCCGGGTACTATCTTATTCCGAGCGGACTGTCAGGCCGTAGTCCTCAACAGTGCCACAAAACACGGCTTGCAATAAATAAATTGCACAATGCCCAATGCACTTACTTGCCCCCTTGTCCACCTCCAAGGCCCTCGCAGAGTTTTCAACAATTCTTTTACATCCTCTTATTTTTGTTGGTGCAAAAATTCTCAGCTGGATTTTCTTGAAAATGCATTCCATGGAGATGGGTTGCAAAAGCAACACATATAAAGTTATTTGCACAATGGACAATTGTTTCTAAAGATTCCCTGCAAGGATTATAAACAGAATGTTTGCACAACGCAGCATTCGGTTCAAACGAATAGGCAGCAGGAGCTGCTTAATAGGGAAAGGGCAATAAACGATAGAAAGAGCGAGAGTAGTAAATGGAGCGGTTAAAGACGAAACATACTCGAATACAATATACATTGCATCCGTTCTTATTTTCGCAGTTTCTGTTCGACTTAAATATAGATTGGAAATATTATTATATTGATTTGAAATCTTTACGTGAAGACGTTTGGGTGTAAACAGTAAGAAATTGTAGCGACAAGCCTTACCAACAAGAGCATATAATCCTTCTTAAGTTCAGCTCGGCCGCCTCCACTGTATTTGTGACCACATAACACTTTTTCCACCCCACCCATATATAGACATAAATAAAAAACTGTGTGGATGTTCAAGAGAATAATTGAACAAATGTGAGAGTAAACCGCAATATTATATTGGTGCAAGGGTTGCCAATATCAGAAAGTGGACCTTAAGACGCACCCTGTGAAATAATGTTATACCACAAGCTCTCATCCAGGGTGAGCAGACAAGAAGAACCAAATATGGAATATCTAGCTCATCACGCAAATCTCCGGCACAGGCTGTCAAATTACAATAAAATTTATGCATTTTGTAATATCTAAATCGATCTAGTTGATCGAGATGTTCCGCCAAGATCAGTTTTACAGATAACTTTAGGTTATTATGTTCGTCTCTAGAACAGTTTTTTTTTATGCAGATACTTTAGTTCTGAACGTTAGTGGAAGGGATCCTGGATTGCGATCCCGAAGTGTAACGAACATTAATGCTAACATATACTCAAGTCTTACCCACATATCGGTCAGAAGTGCCAAAAGTTATATTGGTTTAGCCCATTGGAGCATACATCAACCTGCTGGCGTTATTAAGATTAAAAAAACCATTTGTTGAATGTCCTCTAAACATATCGCAACCAGAGAAATCTAAAAAAAAATGGAAGACTTGACAAAATAGCATATTCCAGGTTACAATTATCTTTTTATTATGTTATTTTTTGGCGAACTGTGTGGGGTTCCAAAAAAAAGCCTTTCGAAATTGGACTACCTTATCCAGGTGTAACCTAAAACAACCCCTAACCTTTGAGTAAAGTGTATAAAAGAACAAGAAAAACTGCATTCTAAGAGTGATAGAGGGAGAGACAGAGTGGGTAAGGGACAGAGAGCCTTTGGCAACGGATAACAGCAATAACAAGAGCAACAAGAAAAACAACAAGAACAACAACCGGCATACCCACAAAAGCACAAACAACAAGAGATACTCGTACTAACAAAAAACAAGAAGGACAAACAAAACGATTTAAAGGAAGTTGGCACAATCAACAACAGATGCGCTTTTTCACATACGAATAACTGAATGAATCTCCAGGGGAATTGTATTGTATAACCATCCACAAACGCAACAGCACACACAGATACTCCTACACGCACACACATACGATGAAACTCGGACACTCACTCACACACTTAAAAACAGCTGAATGCAACTTCATTGCCCTTGTATGCATGTGTCAGTGGGACTGTGAGTGTGTGTGTGTGCAACAGCTGTTGGTTTGCCCAGCAGTATTATGTGTTCAACGCAGTGGCAACCCTTTGTTGTCCGTCATTGAATTAAATGGCCGGCCAAAAGTGCGTCTCTTTTTTTTTCGGATTTTTTAAGTACCCTGTAAGCAGAGGGTTCCTATCGACTCGGGTAAAGATATTGCTATCGATTGAAACTAACGAACCACAGTTCCGTATGAGTTATAATGTTAAAACCTGATCCGTACACTAATTACCCAGCCTCTTTATATGAGTTCTTATCTTGTTGCAAGTATTATGTAGATCATATGAAACTGTGATCAATATGAAGGAGAAAAAAAGTGATAGATATAGACATTTTATGAACGTGCAAAATGAACTCTGCAAACTTTATCAATCAAATATTCAAATATTACTTAGACATTTAATAGCTGGCTAGTCAAAGTACAGACTCTGTTGGATCTGTTGCATCTGCATTTACTAATACAAAAGCTAGAACAAAAAAATGTACTATTATATATATGCACATGTGAGTGCAATAAGCAACAAGCAGTGACCCCTATTCTATTACCCACCGCATACAATTTCCTTTAAGTATTTTTGCGCTGTTATTATTGTAATACTGTTTGTTGAAAATATAAAAAGTGTATCCCAAAGTCGGTTAAAACCCATACTTTCTTTGATAGCATAGCACTTTTGTTTGTTTTTATTGTCTTATGTTGTTTGACGTAGTCAAAATAATTAGTATGTTGAACCATTTATCTATTATTATATGTAATCAATAAAGGACTTGAGTCGATTGATAGAGTGATTGTGAAAGGCAATTGTGGTTGCAAGTACAGAAGTCTACAAAAGTTGTTTGACAATAAAAAGTGACCCCTATTAGTGAGCGTCTTTCGTTTTAAATATTTATTTATTTATTTATATATTTATTTACAATGATAATCAAAGTTATAAACTAATAATTAAAATAAAAAATAGCACTGGCTACTCATGCCTTCGGACGTTTTAAATATAAAAAAAAGTATTTCTAAAAAAGTGATGAGCTCTTTAAAAAATGTTTAAATATTATAGTTTTTCAAGGGAAAATGATATGTTAAAACTAAATGATAGCAAAAGTATTTTGAATAAATATCTGTCCAAAACATTCCAATCCGCGGGCCAGCCAGTTCATAGTGCATGTTTAGTATATTCCATTGAGACCTGCAGAAGTCCTGCTAGCTGCTTTCAAAGTTCAACTTGGTTCTTAAGTGTGATTTGTCCTGGGAGCGTGACGCAGCTCATTAGGACATAGCCGTCATGATTAGTCATGGGTGGAAAGGTGGTCAGAGAGCAAGCGAAAGGGACAGACCCTGAAGTTGCACACTGAATGCAGTAGTTTCAGAAGCTTATGGCGTCTCTGGCTGGCATTGGCTAGAAGCGTCTTTTCGTTGTTTGGGTTATTTATTGGAGAAGGGTCTGCAAGCAGATATAGGATGTTGTTAAGAGATAATTGAAATCACAGGAGCATTAGCTGATAAAAAACTTGTTTTGCGAGTTTGAAAGATTACACAGGCTCACAAATATGCTCCAAAACCTCATTAAATTTTGTTTTGATTTATGGATTCGCTGAGATAACCTCCGAAATACCACTGTTTTGGTGTTACGTCAGAACCCTGATGTGATGAGGTTCCTTAGACATTGTACTCGAAAAAAACGATTTTCAAGTTTGCCGGTAAGCCGTGTTTACTACAAGTTTTTGAGATCGCTGAATATGTATCCGATATCGAAAATACTACAGCTTATGAAATACCTTGCAAAATAGCTCGTTTTATAGGAATCTTTGAGGTTTTTTTAGAACTTGGCGTGGTGGTGACGTTTTTTTGTCTTCGGGTTCGGATTCGGTGGCTCAAAATCCATATGGGTAGACAGTAGGGTGGTCAATAACGCCACCCCCTAAAAATTTTCCTTTTTACCTGCATATAGTGCCTGGAATATGCCTATGTTATGCGTTTTTAAGAATAGAAATTTGAAAGCATAAAATTTATAAAGAAGTTTGTAAAAATTTATTATAAAAATCCGAAAATGTTAAAATAAAAATAAATTGAAAATTTATATCCAACTTTCGAAGGCAATATTTCAATACTATTTAATACATCATTATTTTTTTCCCCCCCGGTATGGACTCCTCACAAAGAGGTGGGGCACTGCGAATAGAAGATCTTTTGTATAATACCATACCCATACCATACCATACCATTCCGCATGAATAGCAGTAGGTCTTTTGCTGGTATTGACCTAAGATGGAAGGGACTAATCCGTTCCTTTCCCAAGTGACCGGATCTGTCCCATACCAGCGCTGGGTAGTCACAGAGAATATGTCTGGTGGTTTCATCATCCACGAGATAGAGTCTGCACTCGGAGGAGTCTGATAGGCCAATTTTCTGAAGATGGTATCTAACATTATGGTGGCCAGATAGGTATGCTACCAGGAGTTTTAAGTCCGCTCTGCCAAGACCTCTTGTCTTGATCATATCCAGACGTTTGACAAGCGCTTTTGCTTGACGCAGCCCCGGTAAGTAGAACTAGTATCTCCTATGTTCTCCTGCAGCCTATTTACTAACCATCGTATTACCATCCATACCTGAGTGTCCAGGTAGCCAACATTGCACGACTTTGTTCCGGGAGGACAGGGTTTGGAGGTAATTATGGCATTCTTTGACCATCCTGGAGGAGATGCTCCATGATGTTAGTGCCCTAATAGCAGCTTGGTTATCTGAGTAAATACAGATGTTTGCATACCTAGTTCCCTTGCGAATGATACTATGGGCGCAGATCTCTATGGCATGAATCTCTGCTTGAAAGATGCTGGGCCAGATGCCCATTGCACTAGAGATTCTGGTGTTGGGCCCAACGACTCCAACACCTACACCCTGCTCAGTTTTGGACCCATCCGTGAACCATTGTTGCCACCGGAGGTTTTCACAGGGGCGGCCATCACCCAAAGGCTCCCGACTTGGGAGAAGAGATCTAAATTTCTTGCTACGAAATAATTCCGTGATCATAAGATCTGATCTAGAACAGATCGATACGTCAGGAAGGGAATATATAAGTGCAGCATGACCAGTGTCGCTTGCTAAGAGTCCAGATGTGATCTGGATACGTAGTAGACTCTGCATGGCTGACTTTTGGATGAAAATGTGCAGTGGTGTAATCTTTGAAGCTTGCTGCACTTCTTAATGGCAACATTTTGCTGCGACTTGGGCCACCACACAAGCCCCAAGTGTTGACAAAGAATTCCCTACTAGCCCACATGGCTCGAGTAGCTTTGGAGAGCACTTGTTCTAAGTGAGAGTTCCAGTTGAGTCGTTTGTCTAGGACCACACCTATATATTTGACCTGTTCTGAAAACTCCACCTCAGTGTTATTTATAACGGGGTTGCGAAGCCTAATGTTGCATCTCTTCGTTAAGGGAACAAACACAGCTTTCTGGGGGTTGATGTTGAGCCCTTCGCTTAGACACCAGTTCAGGGTTATCTGTAGAGCATCACCCATCCTCTCTATGATGGTGCTCTCATATTTACGCTCACTATGATAGCCAGGTCATCTGCGTAGCCAATGTTAACAGTTCATCGATCACGAGAGACCATAGCAGGGGAGATAACACACCTCCTTGTGGACAACCTTTTACAGCTCTTATGCTGACTGCAGTACCATCTAGAGATGCAGTTATGTTCCTTTGTCGGTGCATGGATTCGATCCATGCGATCACGTGTGGTTCTATGTTTCTATTTGCCAACGATCTAGAGATAGAACCAAAGTCAGTGTTGTCGAAAGCTCCCTCGACACCCAGGAAGGTGCACAAAGCTATGTTCTTGGAGTCAAAGGCGCTTTCAATATTTCTGACTAGGTGGTGTAAGGCAACCTCTGTTGACTTCCCCTTGGAATAAGCAAACTGCATTGGATGCAACGGGGTCGTGACTTGCAGTTTGTTTCTAATATGCAGGTCGAGAAGCCTCTCTACTGTTTTTAGAAGAAATGATGTAAGACTGATTGGTCTTGGATTTAGGGATGAAAACCACCCAAACCCTCCTGCAAGAATGAGGTATGTATCCCCAGTCAAAGCTTGCTCTAAACGGACAAATCAGTGGGTACTGAATGAAATCCAGACATTTTAGGAGAAGTGCTGGAAAAATTCCGTCTCCACCAGGTGCCTTGAAAGGTTCAAAGGAGCCAATTGCCCGCATGTTCGACCAGTTTCTGAAAACCCTCTGCCATAACTCTAACTGTCCTGGCAAGTCAAACCAGATGTGCTGATGGTCTGAAAGTGTGGCCTCATTTGTTACCCTCCAGTTACTTATAAGGCAGACAGGCAGTTGCTAGCCAGAGTATGTTTTAAAACCTCTTCTCTGATAGCATTGGTAAAAGTGGGTTTGTTCCCTCTATTTACAACATTTAATTGACAACACAATAAATATTTTAAGAGAGACTCACCTCTACCGTTGACGTCACTACTACCCCAGATGGTGTGGTGAGCGTTTGCGTCGCAGCCCACGACTAATGGCGTTTTACGCTGACTGTAGTGGTCAACGAGCCGCTTGACCTCTATCGGTGGGATATCAGCCGTGTCGCGAGGGAAATAAGCAGCCGCCACCACTATTTCCCTGGTACCCGACTCCGTGGCATCTTTGACGAGCGCAGCTACTAGATCTATAGAAATAAAGTTCGTGAGTGGAAGGTAATTGGCAGTATTGTCAATAAGCATCGCAGTGCGAGTCACATCCACTTAACATTTAAGCGTCGGACTTGGCCACCCACCGACCATGGCTCCTGAATGAGCTTTAGGCCGATTTTGTCCTCGGCGAAGGTCCTGCACAGGGTGGCTGACGCTCCTTTAGCGTGGTGCAGGTTCGCCTGGAGCACCCTAGTGGCGCTCATTAGACTCCCGAATGGATCTCTGGACGAGGCTGTCTCGCTTGCCTCGGCGAGACCCCTTGCGGCGAGCGCCCTTCGGAAGCCGGTCCGCCTTTTCGCGGATGCTGGTAGCAGTGACCTGGCCCATGTGTGTGCCCACCTTAGTTAGCCCAGCAGGAGGCGGTTGCAGGCCGCTCCGTTTGGGAAGGTTCAACAGTCTTAGGGCCACTACCCTTAAGACTAAGCTTAACCTTCCCAAATTGGTAGTTAACATGCTTACCCAGCTCCACCAGCTGTTGATAGGAGGTCCCATCAACGGCAAGGACGAGAGGCAGAAGTTGACCATGCGTCAGTCTCTGCATTACTCACCATTGCGCGGTGCAAACTGGATTCTTCTCGTTTATTGCAGCCAGAACCCTATCGTTTGTCAGGTCGATGCTATTGGGGAAATAACCACGAACCACATGTCCGACATCAACCTGATATCTAGAGCCACCTTGCTCTTGATATGGCAGAAATTGGTGTGAACCCACGCAGCTGTGGGTTAATTCGCACATATTAGCAACGCCCAGTTCGAGCGAAGAACACATCCTTTTGTGTCGCATCACCAGCGAATTCGATTGTGACATCAAGAATAGCCTCTTTGATCCGAGCCATTTGGTCGGAAGTGAGAGCTGCAGCGTTTCAGTGCGGACTTCCTCTTGGGGTGATGCTTTTAGAGTGTCATCGAACTCATCAGAAGTATTTGATCTATCCATAAAAAAAAGTTAATACTCGGGGCGGAGATGTCGCCAACGGGATGGCCCGAGATACCGTGGGAGGTCGATGATGTATCACAATTGCGGCGCGTACCACACAAAGTGGTTACACATTGATGCCCTTGTGATGCCTATTGGCTGAAGGCCATCATAATTATTGCTAAATATATAATTGATATGTATTAATAATTATGTGGTTCATGTGCAATTTATTCGGTTCATTTCGAGACCGAAAAAATATTTTCTGAAATTTAAATCAAATTGTTGTTACTAGTTTTGATAATAAGAAAAATTTTGCTAGCCGAGTTCTAGGTTTTAAAATGTTTTTATTAGTAAGATATGGGTTATATTTTACGAGAATTTGTCACGTATTTTAAATAAATTTTTTATTATTAATTTTTTTTTTTATTGTATTATTCCTTATCTTGTTGTGCAATATTTGTGGATAGCTCTTGGTAAATAAGTAAATAATCTTTCTTCTTAAATAAATGACTTAAAATAAATTTAAAGTCATTGATGTAATTTTTTAATTGCTAGCGAAAATAACATAATATTACTGTGTAATAGTGTTAGAATAATTTTCTGGGACCAAGATGATTGCAATTGTGAAAAATAGTGCTAGGTGCGTATATTAAAACAATAGAAGGACTGAGGTTAAACTTTTTTAAAATGATTTTTTGTTTTTTTATACCCTGTACCTATAGGTACATGCTTATCATAACCTCGGGTAGCGATTGAGCCATGTCCGTCTGTCCGTCCGTCTGTCAGTCTGTATGAACACCTAGATCTCGGAGACTATAAGAGCTAAAGATACGACACTTTACCAGCTGATGCGCATATTTCCTCAGAAGATCAAGTTTGTTCATGTCAATATCTATCCCGGTTCCCCCGTAGCAGAGTCTCGCGGTTTTTAGCTAAACCGTTTAATATTTTAATTTGAAACTTAACAGAGCGATGCGTTGTGGTTTTATGCATCTGTGTATCAAAATAAACAAAATCGGACAATTACAACAAAAGTTAAAGTCTAAAATGTAAAAATTTCACCTCCCCTTGCCAATAAACTGCGTCAATATTTCACTCTACGTAATAATAGTAACAAATGACCTAGAACCACCAGTTTTGGTAAGCTGATTCATGTACCTCTAATGAACAAATCCACATCCAAATTTTATCAATGCAGCTATTTTGCATATATATTTTATGTGCTCTACTTTGCGCCAGCTAATCAACAACAATATATATTTTGACCTACATTGTAGATTGCCTTGGGAAATCTTTCTGTCAATTTAAGTGCTTCCATTTAAATAGGTCATATTAACACACATTTACACGTAACCTGCAGTTCCAATAAAATCGAAGTAAAGCTGCCATTTCAAAAAATTAGAATGGTTAACTTTTTAAGTGGGTCTAACCCAATGAATAACTAAGTCAAAGATAGGGTTAGTTGCCGCCAAATCCTTTAGAAGCGTCTAGGCCAAACTAGACACAAACGTTCATTCTAATGTGTGGTTGAGTTTTGGGTTCCTTGTTGCTGTTATTGTTGTTGGGTTCATGAACCTCCACTCGACAGGACTCGAATTACTGTCACAGATGCACACACACACTCACATAAGTACGAGTATATCTACAGTTTGGTTTGGCACAAATTTAGCTAAATAGTGAAGAAGCGCTGGAAGGGATTACACGCAAATGAATATAAAACTATAAGGATATGGTTCCCTGGTCGCCTGACTATCAGACTGAGTGTTGTATGTGCCTGCCTGTGCTCGTTGTTGGCTTTTTTGTCACTTGAACCCATTTCAAGTCAAAGTCCTGTGACAACGTTTACCCTCATATGGTCTCATAATGAGGCACAATCAAATAAATTATGTTTTTTAATAGTCAACACGAGCTCTGGTAGTTGTTTAGAGTCGCTAGGATGCAATATAATTTATATAATTTGAAAATAATTACCGCACTTATAATATGTACTTGTTTACGACTAAATTCAATTATTAAGGCCTCGATGTTTGAAAGTCTTGTTGGTCAGCTGTACAAATATTACGCATACGCCAACGTCAGCGCCATATTTTACCAAAATTGCATTGCCGCACGCTGCGGTTGCTTTGAGTGTATGCGTGTGAATACTCCGCCCTAAATGGGCGTGGCATTTGTTATTGCTGTTGGTGTTAACATATTGCAACAACATGGCCACAAACTACTACTGACAAACGATTATGAATGACTGTAGCCATACTTGACTTGGCTCTGTGTGAATGTATGTGTGTGTATGAAGGATGTTACATATGTGTATGTAAGCTTATTTGCCTGTAAGAGCATACACATATATTTTATTATATACGATAAGCACCATTTTATTGCTCTTAAGCACGTACACTGCGCAAAAAAATACAGCTTCGTAACTTTGTTTAAGGAACACATATTTTTAAGAAGAGAATGCGGCGAATACGCAGACAAACGTCATAAATGCAACTCTTTAAAGAAAGTCATATCAGAATTTAGATCCTTATAAATATGTTCGACTCACGCTGTTAGTATATACATTCTAGTAGATATTGATGCTTTTTACAGCACTGTTTTTTGCAAAAGTAAATTACTTTTCGTAAGCAAGGATCTCGGCGGACAAATGTACGGACAGTCATGTCCTATATTTGAACAAATATTTTGTGCAAATATTTGCATTGTTCAATGCTAGCCTTACAGTGTTGAAAATATTCATATTTAAAAATGGCTTCCACCGTATTGGAAGTTTCAAAATCAAAAATATACCACCAGTTTCCAGTTCCTCACATTCTTCACTTGATCTCTCGGTGTAGCCCACTTTTTCAGCACTGAAAGTATCATTCAAGTTGACTGCAATTACTCTTCTGAAAGAGCCTCAAGTCTGTGGTAACATATAAGCCGGCCTGCAAACAAACCCCACTCTGTTCGCACTTCATGAATAAATTTTCAACATTAAAATATAGCGAATTTTATGCATTTATTTCAGATAGTAGTATATTCAATTTCATTCAGTGCCACATTTGGCCTCAACGTCTCTCTTGCATTATATATATTTTCAGAATTTTACCATTTACATGTCAGAGGCAGTTATTGCAGGGTTAAGGTAGTTGGAAAAGTATGTGGGAGGGAGTGTACCAGTATTGGAAGCCATGGATCTGTGGCAAAACAGATTCCAGTTTGAGTGCAACACACAAGAGGCGTGTGGCAAAAGGCACGCATGTAATTTATAGTGTTTCAGCGTTCAAACAACACGTTTCAAACGACCAAAAAACTTTATGAAATGCATACACACACGTACTGGTATGTACATACTTACACACACATACATATATATATATATAAATACAAGATATATAAGGAAGGCGTTACTTAAGCACATGGGAAAACACACGAATATATACATAAGTATATTGTTTATATAAGCAACAGTTGTATGCAAACAAAATGCATACGTAGCTCTGGTAAAAAACAAATGCCAACTAGAAGATTCTCTCTAAATATTAATAATTATGGCATAATTTTGAAAAATACAGCTAGCGTTTTGAAAAGTTTTATATTCATTAGTCAGTCAATAATAAATATTTTTGCTGGCCCACATTCATCCTTAGTGTATATTTATGTTTCTGTTGGCCAAAATAAAGCCTAGCATCATATTCGTGCTGCTAACAGCCCCTGATGGTAAGCTATGATTTTTTTTTTTAATTTTTAAAATTTAGTTGTTACGTTGTAAACTATTCTTTATACATATATCTCTCTCCGAAAATTGAGATCACTATCAGTCAAGACCAAAAGGAATTAAAGTTTTTAAATAGCAAAACTGTGCAGAGTTGTTTATATATTTAGTTTTTTGGGGTTATGGCAAAATCTGATGCATTCGTTGAAATTGAATAAGGACTAAGAGTTCCCATGAGCATAGAATAAGGATGGTCTCATCCCCATTTACTTACAATTTACCTTAAAAAAAAAGTCTGAACTTTAGGCGTCTAAAAAAAATTTCATTTTTCTGACTTTTTAGATGGATTGTTGTTTCTTGCCATTTTGCATATATATTTAATTTTCTGATTATCAGCAAATAGAAATATATAAAAAAAAATTAAATTCAAATTAATTAAAAAACTTTGTATTTATATTTTAAGACTGCCTCCTATCGCGACAGTAGAAGTTCGTTTAGGTTTTTTTCTGTAAAATTCATTGTTCGGGTATCTTATATCTAGTAGAGATAGTAGATGTTCTTGCAAACAGTCTTTTGGATATACAGAAGCTTTAATAAGACAAGCTCACAGCATACTCTCCACATGGGTTAAAACCGATCTGACAACTTGTGTTAAAGTAACAACGAACTTCTTCGGGGCACGCTTAGATGAGCTTCCCTGTACTTTTGCAATTATTAAATGCATTCTTTGTACCTTGCTCTTCACTTTTTTTAATATTGAAATTCTTCTGGCATTTTTGTTTAAGGCAGACATTTGTCTAATTCGAAACGTAGTTTGAAATTGAATTCATAAAATTAAATTGATTGTCTTTTAAAGAAATTGATTCCCTTAATAAGCAGTGAATTTACCTATTTACTAATTAGCATACATGCCATCCTAATTTTGCAACATAACTAGCAAAAAAACTGTAATACCCGTTTTGTCCCTTTTATCCAGTTTATCGGTAGCAGAAAAAAAAGCCACCATGGCTAGGCAAACGCAGCTAAAAAGTTTATGGCTTTTGTATCGGAATGAGCGAGCGTGCCTTGGTTACTACACCCGTACGTGCTTCTGGAGAAAGTGTTCGGGTGTGAGTGCGTGGGACAGCCTGTCTCCTAATGTATGTTACTTCCAGTGCCCGAGCCCCTAGCCTGAGGGCTATAAATTAAGCAGCACACTGTGCACACAGCTGTCCGTTGTCTGTCGTCTGTCGTCACATCCCGGAACCCACAAAAGTTGGAGACATAAGCGTGGCATTTACGTTGGCGTCCTGATCACAGTGTCCCACGCCCGCCAGCTGTTTTAAAATATGTTTTACGTTGTTTTGCATATTTTTATAAATAATATTATAATAAATAAGTTTATGCTGTAAAGCGTCTGGGCAGACCGAGCAGACTGGATAGACCCACCCACAGACAGACGCTTGTGGCATTTGTCGTCACCGGTTGTTGGTTTATTTAAAGTTCTCTCATCTAGTAGATGGTTGTGGAATGGTTACTCCTCTTAAATTGGTTATGGGAACTGGGTGAAGGTTATGCGCCCAGCTGGTAATGTAAACAGTATTTTGTGGTTAGCTGCAGAATGTTAATTAAAGCGCCTGGACTTTAGCTACTCCAAAGCTTGACTGCTGAAATTTTAATGGAACAAGAGCCTGGTAAGAGTTGTGGACACTGATGGCATTATGGCAATGGCCATGTTGAGCAAGATAATCTGTGGGATTATTTAATCAGTCATTTGTCATAATTGAAAAGCCTGTGATGCTAAGGCGAATAAATGCATTAAGTTCTTAGGTTTAAAGGTTGGAAAATAAAAAAATGGATTCGATTCAAATTTTGATTAAAGTTTAAAGTAACCATATGCGTTCAAGCGGGCAGGATTGACTTTTTGGAATATTTCCAATGATGGCATATCTGTAACTTGATTTTACTTTACATTCTATAAGTAATGGTTAACAAGTATAAGCTGCTGTTTATAATCTATAGGCGTACATATTAGTCTTAAAAATGGTTTTAAAATTAATGCATTGAGAACCGTATGTAATTGCCCGAATAGCCTAGTTTTTGTTTAATTTTTATTTTTTGCATGGCGTACTAGGTTTTTGAAACTTCTTCTCTTGACTCGTGATTGGGATTTCATTAGGGAGTTCTTTTGTCAGCCTATGGATGTCAGCGGTACCCAGTCTGAGGTTAAAGTGCGTTTATTATGTACCATTAACATCCATTAAAAAGGCGTTGGGCCCTCTTTTGAAACGTCTGAATACGAAAGCGGCAGGTAGGTAGGACCCACCACCTTCTTTTACAACGCTCTCTTGCAGTGAAGTGGGAGGGTGCTACGGTTGTTTTGGTTGTCTAAACATAATACCTCACCCAAGTAAATCCCATTTGGCTTCCTCTTTATATGAATATTACAGCTGACTTTACTTACTTTTTGCCCTCCAAACGGCTTTCAAATGTGATTTGAGACTCAGCGCTCCTGCTCAGTTGCGCCATGTCCTTCAGCCTGGCTGTTTACAATCAGTCTCTTCCAGATTTTGACAGTGGGAAGGAGTATGGCCAGTATGACTCTTGGTCGCTCGTCTCTTTGCCGGGCTTACGGATCTTGATCTTCGTGAGTCTAACATTGTATATCAATGTAATAAATAGGATTGCTTTTGTTGGCAGGGCTCTCGGGGTACAAAGCAAGTTGTGCTTAATCTCATCAATGCGTATGGGCTTAATAGGGAGTGCCATATGGAGCTGGCTGTTGACGTTGTTGTGAGACTGGTCCAACTTCTCATCCGTGGCCAGGTTAAAATGGGTGAAACGCAACTCAAGATGATTAGCGAAGTTTTCAGTTTATTCTAAAACAGATTGACATCATGTGTCATGCTGTCGCTTAAGAGGAGCGGTTCGGTAGAGCTGTAATTTGAGATTGCAAGTGACATTGCACAGGCTGTAACCAGCTTCTGGTTTATATACCAGAACTTCGATCCTCCCTTCGAACCCGAAGCCGGCCATTCAAATCACATAGCATTTTCAAATTTTCTTAAAATTTTTGCCGTGAAATTAAAAAAAAAATTGTTGTATTAAATTTTCTTAGAACTTTACGTTGCCTAAAATTGGCTCTTGGTCAAAATTTTAAAAATTCTGAAAGTACGCAATTGTGGTTTATTACGATTTTCACTCTTTCGGATCTTTGTGATGAAGACACACAATTACCTAGTCCCCAAGGAAATAGGACGCCTCATTCTCGAGATAGATATACTTAGAAACACATAACACTAACAATTGCCACAATATCTTCCGCTTAAATAAATTGTGTCCCAAACAATAAAAGTCTTCTACAACTTCTTCCTTTAAACTGCTGCTATTTTGGCTCGCAATATCCTCCAACACGTTGAACTGCGCAATACAACCTATTGCAGCTAGTCTCACGCCTCACACAGAGGCTTACCAATTGGTTACGAAGTGGTCTGAGTAGTCCGTAAACGGTTAAATCCTAAACCAGCTCTAAATAATTGCTTCTCACTGTGTAGCTAGACAATTTCTTTTCGCCATAAATCTAAGTTTGCTGTCTCAACATGGTGAATGTGTGTCAGCCCTGGCACTTAAAACAAGACAAAATGCCTCCAATACCGAAATGGCTAATTTCAGTGCACTGTAAATCAAAAGCTCCACACACTTTGGTGGTATTCAATGCAGGTTGTCTGGCTTTTTTAGGCTTCCTCTCGACTTGGCCAAACATAGAGCTACCATTTTAGAATTGGGCCCAAAACAATTTTAAGCAATCGCTTCAAACTCATTAACATGCAAAGTCGGGTCTTACCCTTTCGGTTCCCCTTGGAACCTGAAGTGTTGTTGGCTGGTATTGTAATTGTTGTAGTTTCAGTTGTTGCTGGTTGTTTGGTGTACAATTTTTGATGTCGGAGCTGCTAATTTAGGCACGTTTACCTGGACCCAAAGTGTGCTTTATGTGCTCCAAACGCTTACATACAGCTGTGTCCTCGAGCGGCACAAAGACGACGGCAAGACCCACAAATAGTACCTGCAGCTATCCTATCTGTAACTGTATCAAGGTAGCCATTAAATGCAGCATGAAAACACGTTTTTAACATGCTAAAAGGGTCACACTCGACCCTGTTCCACCTGCCAATGCGGGGCTCTTGCCTTTACCCCCTTGGGCCATCATCTTCATTTTCTAGGTGTTCAAGCACGTGAATGTAAAGTGGGCGACATACTTTTTTTATTTGCCAGCCAAAAGGCCAGGTACACACTAGATGGAAAAAAAAATTCGACGCTTTGACCGACAGTGGGATACACTGTTCAAAAAAAAAAATTAATAGCTGCGCCAACTTTAGTAGCGACGTGTGGGGAGTTTGTAAGTGTTAAAGGGAAATGCTTAGAGATATGGGACGGTTTTTAAGAGAAAAAGTCAACATTTTTTGATTATTGGGCTCACATAAGTCTATTTGCCATATACATTTAACAGATCTAGATAAAGTCAATTTACATATCTACAAAAAGTATGGGATCTGTAGTTCAGAACGAAGATTGAAGTTTTTTTTATACGCATCAAAGGTAAAATTTGGTATTTAAGCTCTTGTAGCTCAGAATCTAGGCAAACGTATGGGCTGATCCAAATAGGGATGATGTGTGAACCTAAAAGACGCGTATTCAAAATGAGCGTAAAAATAACCAACAAGGTTTTAAAATAAAGGTACATTTTCAAACTCTTTGAATATTTCAAATTTCAATTTGAAATTGTTTTTTTTAAGTTACATAAAGTTGACCGTGTACCTTAAATACTATATATGCGGCTCTGCAAATCCAATCGATTTAATTTTACACTGCCTGTAACATAATGCGTTGAAATTTTATAATACCCTTATCCCTTTGTGTACAGGGTATAAAAATGAACAGTTGGCCTTAAAAGTTGCGACACAGAGATAAAGCAAGAACCCAAAAGGCACAAAAAACCGGCATTCAAGAATACTTATATTGACCACTTGAAGTCAAAATAAAATTTGTCTATGCCTGGGTAGCCTTTTAAGTGAATTTCCAAAAATAAAATTAATATTGTAAGGGATAAATCAAAAATGTTTTAATACACTTCAATAATGTCATAAAATATTATAATAAATGGTTTGATTGGGCAGTTTATGGCATTTGGTTGTATATGACACTTAAATATTTTTAGAACTAGAAAAGTACGTTTAGTAGCTGGATCATCATTTATACAAATTTTCGAACTCTTAGATTATAGGAGATTCGTAATATACGAAAGAAAATATAAATATTAACAAGGCAATAAGGATTTAATGTTTTATTTATATCATAGTTATGAACCCAAAGATTTAAAAGTCTATATCAGCTTGAGACTTTAAACGTTTCCAAAAGCTGTGGAAAACCTCTGAATAGACTATATTTGTTGAATTAAATTAATGTCTGGCTTCTTTATCCCCGAAAAATATAACTCTTCTTTAATCCTGTATATGAGAAATAAAATACAGTCGGTATACCCGATAAGAAACTGTATAAGAGCAATCTTTTACATTTCTAACTTTTTTCATGATCTTCTCGAAATGAATTTCTGTATTACGAATTTTCTTATGAACCAATATTCTGTTACCGTAGCAAATCGCTTAAGGAAGTTCGATTGTATATAACATTGTATAAATAAATGCATCCAAAGTTTATATCAAAAAAATTAATTGATTTGAATTTGTAACTCCTTACAAATAAAAATAAAACATTGAAAGATTATTTTTAAATCTTCGACTTCACTACATTTCAAATTCAATGACTCGAAATAAAAACCATATTTCCAGTCGGGCGCGGTCGACTTTGGGATTCCCTGTTCCACCACATTCCGATATATTGCATACGAACTCTTAAAAATATTTAATTGCCAAATTTTGTTACGATTCATAAACAAACGAAACAACGAAATTTGCACCCATGGAGCTATATGATATAGTCAACCGATTTGATAAAAATTTTTACAGTGTTTGGGAGGAACTCTAAAAAACTTTCAAATGGCAAATTTGGTTCCGATATCTTCATAAACAAAAGAATTATGTATTTAAAACTTTTGTTTTTTTTTGAGGTACTCTGACACACCTCTATGGGAGCTATATAATGTAACCTCGATGAAAAAATATAAAATAAACTTTTCTCCTTTGGAATAATAAGGGATCTAATCTGAAAGTTTGGTTGCTATAGGTCTTACCATCCCTGAGATCTAGGCGTTTATACGCTGACGTTTTAATTTTGCTGGGAGCACTTGTTTATTAGGAATAATGAAATAATAATTGCCTTTTAAACATTTTAAGTAATACCTTTGACTTCTATCTTATAAATATGTCCACAAATTTATATTTGAAGGAAGTGTAGCTAATCAAAGATGGCTTTCGAATGGAGGCAAGTTCTAACTGACCAGTTCGTCCAATTCGAGGAACATTATCCTAGAAAGATTTTCGAAATGGAGATGGCAATGAGTATCTTCCAAGTACCAAATTCAAACTCTCGTAAAAGCCTGTTAGCGCTAACGTTCTAATACAAGAGTATTCCACAAGTACTACGAATTTATTGAATCGGCTTATAACCACCACATATTGGTCAACTGGCGCAATCTTCTTTTAAAAACCAAACTCAATTGATCATTTTTTCCTAATCTGCATTGTCATTGATATTTGTGACTTGTTTAAGCAGGATGCTATTTATGCAACACTTTTAATTCAAAAATGAATTTAATCTAATTAAGAGCAGATTTTTAATTTTATCTCCCAAGTCTATCAAAATAATCCCTAGTTTCTAGAACATATAATTCAATTTTCATTCATTTAGCTTAAACAAACAATAAAGTCCATGAAAATGCATTTGCCAAAACCAACTCGTTTAAACTTTTTGCGGGACAGAACAAAACTAATAACAACAACCGTGGTGAAATGTGACAAACCAAATAAAATTTGAAAATTATACGAAAACGAATTTAAACAACTCCGCGAAATAATTTGGCAAACATTTGGGCAACTTGAACAAATATTGGAATACTTAAATTAAAGTGCGTCATGTGCTTTGGCGTTTCCCCAACAAACAAAAAAACAAAAAATTGTTTATACTTAAGTCGAGCGGTGCCGACTACGGTATAACTCTTGTTTTCCGAATTTTTCATGTGCTTTGAAACCGAATGGTATGTTGTATGTCGAATTGAAACGAATCGCCAAAATATGATTAAAAAAGCACGCATTTTATATAGAAATAATTTTCTAAATATTCTTTGATATTCTTAGATTCTATTTATGCTAACTTTAAGTTGAATATTTATTGACAATGATTTTAAATTATTTTTTTTTAACTCAACCCAAAAATTAGCAGTAGGGTGTCCAAAAAAAATAAAAGTATTTTTTTTTCAATGCATACCCTCTTATTTTGTTTCAATGATGTCAAAACTACTAAAAATAAAGTTTCACGTACCACGGCAACCCGTGCCGACTTGCATCGAAACATGTCGGTACTTGTTTACTGAGGCGCGCGTTAGCCAACGTATTTACATATGTATGTGCTTGTTGTTGCTTGTTTGTTTGATTTGTAAACGCATTATTTTCATGCACTCAACATGTCAACGGAGTTGCGCAGTTCTAAAAAGGGGATATTTTTAATAGGGGACGTGATAAATATCTGCCATCCTTAACTCCATCAACACCTTCTTATGAACCACTACAAGATAATTCGTCTTTTGAATCTGAAATAATGGATTTTCAAGAAAACTTTCCCACCTCTACCGAGAGCACACAGTCTAACACTTCTATGAGGAAAAATTGCATAACTCCGAAATTAGTGGCAGCCTTACATAGGTATCAGTTAAGTATTATTTATTTATTTATCATTGAAGCAACTATTGAAGCGCTTGGATATAACACTGACGGATTTCCTATAAGTAAGTCCTCAATTCAAAGAATTCGTACAGAAAAGCGAAAAAAGCGCGCTGAAGCTATAAAAGTTGATTTTAAAAAAAGGAGTACCGTAACTGTCCACAAGGATGGTAAACTCTTACCAGCTTTAGATGCACGAAAATCTAAAGAAGAACGTCAACTCATCGCTGTGCCAAAATTAGAGAACTCTTCAGGAAGCCAACAGGCATAGACAGTTTGGAACGCTATGATTGATTGGAATCTTAAAAATAAAGTGCAGATTCTCTGTATGCTTCTCGAACAGAAAATGAATAGAGAAATGCTCGTTTTTGCTTGCCGCCATCACGTCTACGAGTTGGTAAAAGAGGCGTATTTGAATCCAAAATTAGCCAAGTCACTACGAGCCCTGACATTCCACTGTTAAAAAAGTTCTGAGACAACTTGAAAAATGTTGAGACCGAGAGGGTACAGAGCTATACCGAAAAGCCAGCATGCCTAAATTACCGAGCTACTATCCTTTTACCAATCTGAATTAACTAAAAAGATTGGTAGAGATGAATATGGTGAACTAATAGAGCTTTCAATAATATTTCTCGGCGGAGATAGAGAGAAGAAATTTAGGATTCGGCCTCCACGTGCCATGCACCAAGCTCGATGGATGGCGAGAGCAATTTATTTATTAAAAATAACTTTACTTAGCTCTCAGTTCAGACGTGTGCCAGTTTATCGTGACATCCTACGTAAAGCCTTGGCTGCAATGCACATTAGCGATACAGGCACCATACGAGGATTTATGCTTTTTGAAGACCATAAAGGCTTATGAAAGAATCGACAAAAGCATCTCAAAAGCGTCTTTATAGAAGTTCTGCCATCATTTATGGTATTTAATAGATAATGTATCTCTCTTGTTTATATTTGATGATAATGAAGACCAGGAAACAAAAGTAAAAATGGTTGCCAACTTAGCCAATGAAATCTCATCAGCCCACGGTAAACGCTGCATCGCATCGATTGAGGAACTATCTGGTCCACTTTTCGGTTAGTAGAACTAATAAAAATATTTGTGTTCTTTTAATGATAAATGCTTAGTAAATATTATATACGGGAAAAACAGTGCTTCATTTACTGAAATTCGTATTAAGTTCTAAAACCTCTCTATGGCTTCCATAAAAATTTTTCTTTTAAAAGTTTGACATCAAGTCGGCACGGGTTATCGTTATCCGATCGCCATATAATTTATTATTTAAGTCATTAGGGTCAAATGGAAAAAAATTAAGGGGTATGCGTAACTCCATTCGCAAAAAAAAAAAAAATGCCCTTATATCCTGGGACACCCTAATGCACAGCCAACCGGAATTTTTGTTTGTTTGTGTTTGTATGCGTATCACATGGGCGATAAGTGCGACAGAGTTAATAGCTAAGTCGTGTTTAATTTCAATAAATATTGTTGCTAAAGTAATATTTTTGTGTTATTTTATTTAATATTTAACATAAGAAAGAACTAGCAATATCTTAATGAAAATTAAATGTAAAAAACATATTAAAATAAAAAGGTGCAAATCTATGGCAGCCATGTCAGCTGTTTTGTATCAAACAAAAAACTTTTCGCGCCAACAAACACAATTAGGGTATTCACGCTTTGTGAGCACTTGAGCAGTTGAGCAGTTGAGGAAAAAGTGCTCAGGCTAAAGCGTGAATCCCTCCTGTTGAGTTTTTGTGTTGAATTGAGCACTTTTCTTCTTGCCTGAGCTTGTTTACATTTGCAAATTGGTACAAATTACATTAAAATTAAAAAACTTGAATTAAAAATGCCGAGTCAAAGCATAATATCTATTTTAACTAAACCTGTAGCTAAAGTAGCTATGTATTACATCGATTTTTATTATATTATTGCTGCGGAAATTAAATAATAGCAGAAAAACTTTATTTGATTTTGTGCTTCCTCTTCTTGTGTTTGTTTACATTTCTTAATTGCTGCAAATTACCATCAATAGTAAAAACTTATATTTAAAAATGCCAAGACAAGGCTTTGGATGAAATCTATTTTTTTGCAGGCAAGTCTGCTAAAACAAATTCATTGTGGAAAAATTAACTTTTGTATAATATAATAATTCACTTAATTTCGCACAAAAAGGCACAACCTTTTTTTACTTGCGTTGATACAATTTGATTATTTTAAATTTGGCGCCCATTTTTTTTAGCGAGTGTAAGGCAACTCGTTGTTTTTCATATCACGAAATGACTAAAAAATGGCAAATGCGTTAGTGCTGAAAAAGCAGCGAATTACCATATTGTGCAACACTTTCTGCTCAACTCAACAGCAAAAAGTAGACTTGGGTCTGGGTTGAGCACTTGAGCAGTTGAGAGTTGAAACGCAGGGTTGCATTTCGCCATACATTTTATTTTTGTAAAAGTGCTCAACTGCTCAAGTGCTCACAAAGCGTGAATACCCTAAATGTAAATACATATTTAATCAAAAGAATTTAAGGTTCAAAAATATATTTATTGCAGGGGAAAAAACAAAAGCAGCGAGTAGGACATGATTCTTCTATAATTTTACGCCTTCTTTAAGCTTCAAAACAAGCAATTAAGAAAATAATTGCATTTTTGCAATGTTTACAAATTTTTAACAAAAGGCAGTCAGCTGGTTACACCACAACAAATGTGAATTTATCGATAAAAAAATCATAGTTAAAATAAATAAAAAAACACGCTTTAATAGTAAACCGAACTAAAAAGAAAATAATAATTTTGAAGTATCAAGAGTTTGTATTACAGCAATAGAAAATTCCAAGTAATTAATAAAAGAATGACTTTGATTCATGCTGACAACTGCATCAAAACATTTATCTTTTCTAAGGCTCCATCATATAATAGAAAAGGACATGATTCTAAAAGACTTTAAATGCACTCCAAGCGTAAACTCCCTGTTGATTAACATGCAAACTAATTAATGATATTTGAAGTCGCTCTGATTTTACCCGTGCAAACGCTTTGACTGGTTACCTTTGCGCTGTGTGCCTTGAGAACTAACTTCGTTACCAATGGCACTTACTTCGCCAATGTTGGGTTAGCTTTTTCTTAAAATTTGCTAAGCGGCTTCGAATCGTTGCGCTCACAAAGTTATTCAAAACGATATGGCTTCTGGCATAGTTTCCTGAGAAGAGAAAATGGTCTAGATTTCAATTATTACTAGGCCCTGGTGCGAGACACAAGAGTAACGTAAATTCCAGACCATCACTTTGTATTTGGCACCCTCTCGTTTTTTTGTAAGGTTATGAATGGTTTTTTTGAAAAGAAAATAGACTTGTCTACTCCACACTATTCTCACTTTCCATACAAGTTTCAAAAGTGCGGAAAACTTGACAAAGGGAAACAAGCGCTGGAACTGAATAGTGAAAATTGCACCTGCGCCTATTCATTCAGAAAATTGACCAGTATCCTACTTTTTTATGAAAAAGTTACCCCATCTCAGATAAAAAGCGAAAACCATATCTAGTCGTAAAATTTAGCTTCAAATTAAAGCTATGCATGCACATTAAATTCTATAAATGGAATGGATATTAATGCAAGCAAATGGCTTGCAGGTGCGTTGGGGTGCCCACGTGGTCATTGGGCTTTCAAATGTTTCGCCAGATTTAAAAATTGTAGTTCCTTCAGATCAAGGCACCGCCTTAAAAGCAAATGCCGACAGCTAACATGTGGGCGACATCCTTTGCAGCCCACGTTCTTGCCGGGCACCAGTCCCTAAGACTCTTTAACCGCCTTCACTCATCTAATTTGCTTTGCCGAAAGCTTAAATATATGAATTAGTTGTCTGTTTACAAATAAATTAAAAACTTTTTAATAAACATGATGGAATGATTTTTAATGTATTTATAAATAGCATTAGAAGGGGCTTCGCCCCCTGTTTGCCTCTCTTGTCAATTACAGTAGTTTACAAATTTTAAAAAATGTTGTTATTTTCAACATGTTTTAGTCATTTCTGTAGTAAAACGGCACGCTAAATCCGAAAATGAAATCAAAAAATTTTTTATGGAACGGATTTCGAGATATTTTGATATGCCAAAATTTGTTACGATATCTTTATAAACAAACGAATTGTCCGTCTAAAACTTCAGGTTTTCAGAAAAATTGAGTTTTTGTACTTTTTACAAAAATTCCCGTTAATACCATAATTTTACTCCGATTTTGATTGTTGAGTCGCAGAGCTTTTTCCGCAACTATTAATTTAATCAAACGTTTTGTAATTGTTTTAAAATGTGTTTATTGTTTGATTCGACAAGTGTGTTTATGCAGTGTAATATTGTTCAATGTAAATTTAATGTTGTTCAATGTTAATGTATGTTGTTGAGTGATAATGTGTGTAATATCGAGCCCCGACAGCCCGACTTGACAGCGAGAATTGTATTTTAACACTGACTTGAGTTAATTGGAGCATCAAACTATTGAACAACCAATATAGAAATGATATTAGGCAAGAGCGGCTGAGTGCGAAAAAAGCAAACAAGTGATAGTTGAGTTAAAAGAATTGCTCTCTTGCTCCGCCGAGCAATGCTGCTATTTAAGAGAAATTTCAAATATAAGTTAATGTTAAGCTGTTAGACCAAGTTCCCATATTAACAGCAGAGTTATGTTGCTATTCTTTACATTTTTTTGTGTTTGTGTTTATTAATTTGGCTGCTGGACCAAACATTGATAAACAACCACTCATTTTCTTCGTAATCGATTTGCTAAAAATTACGAAAAAATTCATATGAAAGGATTAATAACGACAAAACCGTAAATTTTACAAAAATATGTCCCAAGTTAAATGGATAAATAATTCAATTATCTACAACCAGAGATATTTGCTTTTAAGTAGACACACTTTTTTTTTTAGTTTTGGAAGTGCTTAAGACAAATTGTAATCGTGGCATGTGGAGGTTGTATATACAAAAAGTAGACAAACGGCCGTACTCCCGAAAACGAATCCGAGTATTTTAATAATATTTGATTCGGAATCGTTTTGAAACAATATGTTTCCAAATTTAACCAAAACAATTTTTTATATGCTTTGAATCCGACTATTTTATTGCATGGGAAATCAAATTGAATTGGTAAAATAGGCTAAAAAGTCAAAGTTATTTAAACTGAAAAGATTTTTAAAGTATTCTTTGATATTCTAAGATTCTATTTATGTCAATTTTAAGTTAGATATTTATTAATAACTATTTAAAAAATTTTTTTTCTGAATCAGTGCGAAAAATGGCATACTCAATACGAATTTTTGGCATATGTGCACACATGGTTGATGTCTTACACAAATGGTTCATGTATTGCATAAACAAATTCCTTGTAATAAGATTAGAACAGTCGTGGTTAAAACCAATCGAATGATGCTTTGCTGACAAAGAGTATGGGAAGATACCGTCTGCCAATAATGTGGAATTGGGAGCACGCAAAAACGCAAAAAAGAAATGAGCAATTCGTTTTCTATTTCGTTTTACGGAGCATAGCTGATAGTTTGGTTTATAAGGCTTACAAATGGCTAAGGTTAACATTCGGTATCTCTTGCTTATATAGTCGAATTTCGAAAGGCTGAAACCAGGAAACATTAGATAAGCGAAATAAATCGACTCATGTCAAAAACTGCATCTGACTAGACTACGCATCTCCACAAATAAAATGCTAAAAAGTGTTTTTCTGACTAGATTATATGTAGTTAGTTTGAATTAAGACAAATGATTATTACCATAATCTTACGTTTTTTTTTTAAGTTTAGGTATATACTCGCATAAAACGGATTGCATATTTGGATATAGAGCTCCCAAAAATATTCACTTAACATGATTTGTTCAGTGGAAGTCCTTCGATTTTTTAAAATGCAGTTTCAGTATGCTCTTCAGTAATGTTCATACCCAAAGAGGCAAAAACGAATGTTCTATATATTTTGGATACGACTATTCAAGCTCGTCGTTTTTTTATACATGGAATATTTTCTTTTCCCTGTTATATATGCTTGCACTGCACATTTGAGTAAAAATCAAATAAATACAAGCAAACCAAAAAAAAAAAAAAAAAAAAATGAATACCTACAGTAAACAACCGAAATCTCAACTTTTAAGTGTCCATTGTCCAATATATGAGCATTGTGACTGCGCATATTACGTATACGTACCGCAGAGCATGCCACAAAAGCGAGCATGAAAAACATATAAAAACACTTACAACAAACCGCAAAATGCTCGCAGCAGTTTCGCAACAACAACAACTACGATAAAAACAACAACAACAACAAAAGAAACAACAGTGTTGAAAAATATGCACAATAAACACTTAAAAGTATGCAATGAACAACACAAGCTCAGCAACAATGGCCGACAATGCCGCCATTTGCTTTTGGGATTTGGTCAAACATACATACACAACAAGAGCACACCTTGACAATGCTAAGGACGCACACAGACATACTCTCTCACCCAACACATGCTCTCTTCGAGAACTGCCAACAGATAAGCAATGACAAGACTAAAGCCCAACCACTTCTTGGTCCTTATGGCATAAGGCAACATTCACATTTAATTTCCGAGCTACGTGTGTGACACTTTAAATATTTCCGGTCTCAAAGAGCCGTCATCTCTTCAACTCTCTCGCTCTCCCGCTCTCACCATATGTGTCTACATGTGGCATGACGTTTGCTGTCGTCATCCGTGCTTCAGTCTTCGTTGGTTGCATTTGGCTGCACAATTTCGAGTTGCCCTACATTTTTGGTTCAGAAGTGAGTTGTAATGAATTTGTTGAAGAGTTTGCTAATGAAGTTTTCAAATAAAATGTAATTTAAATTAAATAGATTAAATGAAAATAGCGTCGGAGTAGAGCAGAATCCAAAAACATGCTAATAGTCCATGTCACTTTGGCATACATGTTATCCGTGTAGAAATTGCTGTTTGTGGTCATCAAAGTTTGTTGCAAATTTGCCTTTGGTTGTAAAAGTTTTAAGTTGTTGGGCTTGAGTATATAGACTGGAACTTTTATGTTGGTGTAAATAGGTCGAAAGGAACTAAATACCTTAATGCAGTCACACACGCACATCTGTGACGTGAATATGTAGGAACTTGGGGGACGTAATGCGAATCAAAAACAAAATCCTTGTGCATTTTAAATAGGTTTACAGACTACATTAGTCAATTACACCAAAAACCATTAGTCGCATACTGGCCATTGCTTTAAGTCTGCAGAAATAATATACAGTTTAATTTTTTAAGCAGAAAAAATATTATGTACAATATTTGTGCTTGGATTACACTCTTACTTCTTTCTTTTTTTTTTAAATTGTTTAAAAAAAATGTAATACAGTCGAGGCGGTGCCCGACAGTGTAATACCCTGTACCTTTTTTCTCAAAAAAAGATTTATTCCTGCATATGCTTACTAAGAATTTCCAATTGGAACATTTTTTTGTTGGTGCAAAACGATATTGATACCTTTAAGTTCCGCAAATTTTAACCGATTTTGATGAAAATCGAAATTTACGTCAAAGGAGTTATTTAAAGTAAAAGTTTAAAGTAAATCGATTGCGGGGGGTGGGGGGCCCGCATTGATAAAATTTTGATGTGGATTTGTTCATTAGAGGCACATGAACAGCTTAACATTATTGGTGGTTCTAGGTCATTTGTTACTATTATTACGTAGAGTCAAATATTGACGCAGTTTATAGGCAAGGGGAGATGAAATTTTTACATTTTAGACTATTACTTTTGTTGTAATTGTCCGATTTTGTTTATTTTTGGCACACAGATGCATTAAACCACAACGCTCTGTTAAGCTTTAAATTAAAATATTAAACGGTTTAGCTAAAAACCGCGTAACTCTGCTACGGGGGAACGGGGGAAAGATATTGACATGATTCAACAAACTTGATCTTCTGAGGAAATATGCGCATCAGCTAGTAAAGTTTCGTATCTCTAGCTCTTATAGTCTCCGAGATCTAGGTGTTCATACAGACGGACAGATGGACAGACGGACGGACGGACAGACGGACAGACGGACGGACAGACGGACATGGCTCAATCGCTACCCTTTATACCAAAATGCTTATCAAAAACTCGGGTAGCGATTGAGCCATGTCCGTCTGTGGCTCTTGTATCAGTGTCAGCAACCATATATTGAATAAAATGTAATACAGTCGAGGCGGTGCCCGACAGTGTAATACCCTGTACCTTTTTTTCTCAAAAAAAGATTTATTCCTGCATATTCTTACTAAGAATTTCCAATTGGAACATTTTTTTGTTGGTGCAAAACGATATTGATACCTATAAGTTCCGCAAATTTTAACCAATTTTGATGAAAATCGAAACTTACTTTAAAGAAGTTATTTAAAGTATATGGGGTAAGTTTCAAGGAGATATGTTGAGGGGTGTGGGAGAAAACACGGTAAATCGATTGCGGGGGGTGGGGGGCCCGCATTGATAAAATTTGGATGTGGATTTGTTCATTAGAGGCACATGAATTAGCTTACCAAAATTGGTGGTTCTAGGTCATTTATTACTATTATTACGTAGAGTCAAATATTGACGCAGTTTATAGGCAAGGGGAGGTGAAATTTTTACATTTTAGACTGTAACTTTGTTGTAATTGTCCGATTTTGTTCATTTTTGACACACAGATGCATGTAACCACAACGCATCGCTCTGTTAAGTTTCAGATTAAAATGTTAAACGGTTTAGCTTAAAACCGCGAAACTCTGCTACGGGGGAACGGGGAAAGATATTGACATGATTCAACAAACTTGATCTTCTGAGGAAATATACGCACCAGCTGGTAAAGTTTCGTATCTCTAGCTCTTATAGTCTCCGAGATCTAGGTGTTCATACAGACGGACAGACGGACAGACGGACGGACGGACAGACGGACAGACGGACGGACAGACGGACATGGCTCAATCGCTACCCGAGGTTATGATAAGCATTTTGGTATAAAGGACTTGGGGTCTGCCACGCCTCCTTCTTGCCGTTACATACATTGCAAAAATCTAGTATACCCTTTGTACCTATAGGTACAGGGTATAATGAATGGCTTTTATTGATAAAGTATATTCATATTCATGGTATAAATAAATATTTTTGTTCGTTTTCCGAAGTTTACTTATGTGACACTGAATTGTGCCTTGTCGTGGCGTACTTTCTTCCAGATACTAGTTGCTTATAAATTACTGCCAACCAGAACGGTTTTATAAAGAGCTCTTAGCTCATTCATTCTTATTATCTTATGTAACAATTTCATTTTTTTGTAATGAGTCAGCTTTGGTTATATTTCCATCTAAGTCGTAAAAGTAAGCTGAAATGTTTTTTTCCGGTCAAGGGCATTCAAACGTCCAAAGTGCCCTTTTCTTAGGTGTCACAAGCATTTTATTTATTGCATGTACACACGCTTAAGAAAGGCCTTTATATACTCACACACCGACACACACACTCCAGCACCAATACCAAGACATGTTCCGGATCCGTTCGATGTTCGCTATTTTAAGACGTCAAGCGTTTGCTCAAGTGTATAAGATTACGGAATAAAAGTCCGCAAATAAATATATTACACAAACACAGCCATGATTTTGTATGTGCAACACACAAACATGGAGATACTTTGTATTCTCATACATAAATACAGTTTATCGAAAAAGTCTTGGCACAGTTTTGAAGTACAATATTTTACGGAATAATAAACAGAGTTAATAGTTTATAATAGGTATTTCAAAATATTTTTTATTATTTTATTGGCAATCACCCTGTTGACAAATGAGGCTAATAAGAAAATTATTCGCTACACATTATATTTACGTACAAAAATTGACTGTATCTTTCGGGGTCTCAGGTCCGGGTGCAGTGTTCACTTGGCCTATAACCATAGCGGAATTTAGGTGTTTAGAAAACCTTTCTTCATATTTGGCAATATAAAAATAAAAAGCTTTGCCAAGGTCTTTATGAAATTTTTTTTTTAAATGTAAAAAATAACTACATTTTTGATAATTCACTTCTTCTTTTTTAAAAGATGTATATTTAACATCAAAAAAAGAAATAAGAAAAATCATTGAAGTCTGTCGAATTTTGACATCCAATTTTATCTTTATTCCTCCTGTAAATCAGCCTACTTTTTAACGTCATCTAAGTCATGTGTCGCCGCGAATTGTGCGCTTACGGGTTTCTTTAAAAATCCTTTGAGGTTAGGGAAGCAGTACGTGCCAATTGTGTTCAGTGCTATAGTATATTCCATCTGGCAATTGTGGGAGTGTTTTTAAAGTCTTGGAATAGTATATAAGCAATTGCTGTTCTAGATATGATGAATATTTTGAATTGCAATTTAGTGTTAACAAAAATTATTTCCAATTTCACCAGAATCAATCAACATTGGAAATAAAATATATTAAATTTAAAATGCTAGTAACTTTTTGCATTAATTGAAACTAGGGAAGCTCATATAATTTTTTTTTTAATATTTTAAACAAATTCGTATTTTCTTAACCTAGAAATAGCAATAATGAAATAATCATTAATACCAGTTTTTAAAATACAATTCGCAAAAAAATTATTGGTCAATTTTCATTTTGCATATTTAAAATAAGAATTATTTTGAAATATTTATTTTATAATTTGAAAATAAAAGTGTATTTTGAATATTTTTTGAACACAAGAGGCGTACTAAAATGGTTAGAGGATTTATGTTATCTTTTATAATGTTTGGTTGAACAATAATTTGTATTTGCAATTTTTATAATAAAAATATAATATACCAATGATATAACAAAATTTGCAAAATAATAGTTGTTTTTATTTTAAAAAGTGGTATTTATTTACGATTTTTTTCATATAAATAAGAAATTATCCTTTTTTCGAAGAGAAGCTATTTTTATTTGCTTTGATTTTTTTCGTCCCACAGAGTATAGTATTAAAAGCCGCCATATTGCCAAAACCTTACTTTTCAGTTTTTAGGAAAGTTTCTGTGCGTCTTCCAACTAAATATGTTAAACGTTTATTTGCCATTGAGTACCAAGATGAATTGATACAGTTATCTAAGTCCAGCCTCTCCTAATTCACAATAAAAAATTATAAAAATCCCTATTAAGCGAATTACGAACTGATTAGGACTAAAAGTATACCTTAGAAATTCGCTACAACTCATCGTAACGTAACCCCCGAAATCTGAGGCTTCTAGCGCGGTGTAGATTTCTTCGACCGTCCAGATCTTATACTTATTTCTAGTTTTCCAATATTTATTTATTTATTTATTTTTTTTAGTATATATTTTTCCTACCAAAACAAAAATAGAAGACTACCGATGAAATCGTATCTAATATATACAGATAATAATGAAAACGAATGAATAAAGAAAATAACCAAAAATGGTTTTATGGATTATCAGTACCATCCAAAATTGGAACCATCGCGTCACCAGACTTTTTGTATTACAATGACATATGTATAAGCAAAATTGTTCCCAGAATATTTCAATGTACCAATACTTTTTTGATTCACTGTATACACATGTTCATATATGTGTATATGTGGGCACGTCTGAATGTGCCTGTGTATTGACAAAATGGCAAACTAACCAATACATAGCAAGCAGGCAATGCAAACATGTGTCTCCGCAATGTCCTTCGCTTTTGCGCTTCAGGACTTCCGTCGAATCCTGCGAAAACTGAATCAAAACACACGAAAACGCAAAGAGAAGACCGAGAAAGAAAACTGCTTGTGCATTTGCCGTGTGCGCTGAACCACAGATACATACATTCATGAGTTTCCTTTTGCATTCATACTTATATATGTGTGTTTGTGGGGGGGATACCTCGACAATAAAATGCATAACATAATACGCTAAACAAAAAACGAATAGTAAAACATGAAAAATAAAGGAAAATCTTAGAGAAAATGTAAAAAATATGGCTCTATTTATTTGTACACAGCATGGCCTAAGCCAAGTTAGCATTAAGAAGCGCACCAGGCTGCCATTTTGTATATACTTGTGTGTCCACGTGTTTGAGTGTAGGGAGTGTGTGTATATGTGTGTTGAAAACCTGCTTCAACAGCTGCAGGCCAAAGGCCAAGTGTTGTGCTTGACATATAAGACACACAAACAAACACACGCAGATACATATAAAGATACACCCACACACACATATAAAGATACACTTAACCAAACAGAAAATTGAAGTACACGGTTTTTGGTGTTTGTGCCTTGGTGCGCTATAATTTCACGCTGAGTTGACTTTATGCCGACTTTTCAAGCAGCACAGCAAAAAAATTCTTATATACTTATAAAAATAAATAGAAAATTTTTAATTTGATTAAAAATTTTCATTAAATAATATATATATATATATAAAAATAACTAGGGGACTGTCGTCAAGGTTGGTCAACTCTATGTCTTTTATTTTCTAAAGGATTCCACATTATTTAAGGGAAAAATTTGTATTTTTTAGAGTCTTACAAGAAAAATTTCTGAAAGTTTGGTCTTCGTCACGTAGGTTGGACAAATCTTAATGCAGTCGATCTTTCTTATGATGAACTTTTTTATATGAATTTTTTTAAGTAAAAAAAAAATATATATATATATTAAAAGGGCATTTTAAATCCAAATCAATGAAGATTATAAAGTTTTAAAAGGATCAGTAGCCAAAAAACAGAAACATCTTGCCCAAGAAAATCTATAAAGTTTCTCTTGAGAAAAATTAATCGCGTTATAAGAGCCTTGCACGTTGAGCTAAATTTCCAAATTTTCTAAAAAAAAGTCAAAAAATCCACAAAGAAAAAAATTAGGGTGGCAACCCAAAAAATTTTGTTAGATCAAAAAATAAGTTTTATTTAAATAAATGTTATAAATTGCGATTATTACATGTAACAATGTAGCACAGTAATGTTTGAACATAAAAAAATATTTTTTGTTAAAAGTTCAAAGGCACAAGCAAAAATTATGAGACTAAAAAAAATTGCGTATACGCAATGTTGCCTGATATGGGCGTTAAAGCAAGGTAAATGTTATGCGTGCTTTCGTTATCAAATTCACCAAGTTTCAAAAAGTTTAGAAAACAACAATTGTAACGACCTAACATTCGGATTTCATAGAATGCCTGTCTTTGTAAGAGGCTGAATATTGAATGTATTAATACAGCAGCTTTACTTGCAAACATTTTGCAAATACCATAGCATACCTTAAGGGGCTGCATTTTTATTGAGTACACGCATGAAATGATGAGACTAAACGGACTTCGATTTTGGTCTCGCAGCCTTAATGACATTAAATAAACATGCTCTAAAATACTTAGAATTATCTTTAAAATCAATTATAAGTAGTACAAATAAAGTTTTTTATTTTTATTTAACATTCTATAAATTGAAAGTAGAAGGATTTAATACCATGGGCATCGGTTTCGAACAGATATTAACAGCGGATGACTATTGAATATTATATAGCTCAATCGGGCACATCTACCTATATGTAGTATAAACTCTTTGGCTTAGCGGCTACTTCCTTTTATTTGCAATCCCTTTCTTTAAATTTCTTGTCTTATCTGCCAAACGTCGATATTAAACTTTGACCTAAATATGCAGAGTGTACAACAAGAAGTTATAGATTATTGATGGCTATTTAAACTTAATTTTATAATAAAATTGCTCTTCATTTATACAACCATATATGTAAACAATAAACTTTGCAAATTTAATTTCAATATTTTCAATGCGTAACAAACCAATTATCAAAATACTGGGCTTATAATCTTCGATATGCGTAACATAAATTTGAAGGTGTTTATATTTGTGAATGAATTATCAGCTCTCTTAGAAAAATAAAAATGTATTTTTTCAATTACAGAATTTTAACGAAGCCTGAATAAAATTTGCGGTTTTACGATTACCACAATTATTATAAGAACATAAGCGGCTCAAAAGAATAATTTAGCTAAAACAGTAAAAACAATTTAGAAATATTTTGGTAAGAAATATACGAGGGCCGTTCTATCCTTTTAACGCAATTTTTGTTCATTATACTGTGCTAATTTTAAAAACAATAAATTTTCTAAAAACTACAGATGAAGTAATTTAATTCAAATTTTGTACAAGTTTTTACTTAATAATGAAACATAAATGCTCCGATAACTGAATTTTTCATTTTTTATTTATTTAGTTTTTCATACATTCACCCTTATACTACTAAAGATACTTTTTACTGTACACATTTATTTCAAATACTTTACAATTTTTCTAAAAATTTAATAACCAATTTTCGACATTAAACAAAAAGGTGTATATAATTGTTTTTAATCTAATAGACGCATCGCATGATTGTTATATGCAAGATTTTGTTAAGAAAAAATTTTGTCCAAGTGGAAATATATCAAACTTTCGTGAATCCAGGAATCGAGAATGGTGGCTTTTAACGCCTTATATTTGACAAATCATTTATGTAAGTATGGGTTTTTAACCTTGAATGGTGATATTTAGAACTTTTTTGGAAATATAATTTTGAAATTTATATGTTTCAAAACTAAAAAAAAATTTACAAAAATAATTAGAATTGATGTACAATTTATTTAAAGTGCCATATTTTTTTTAACGTTTTTTAATATGTATGTATTAAATAAAAATTTATCATTATAATTTATCTCAAAGTTTTACCATATTTTTTATGACTTTTTTAGAAATAGAATATTTAAAAAGTTACGCCACAATAATTATATGCCAAAATTACTTTATATATCTCAACTTTACTGGCAAAAACAAAGTATACAATACAATACAAAAATACTGCCTAAACAATAGCAAAAGTTTGTATTTTATTTGAACTACCTATAAATTAGCATAATTAATTACACGTACTTTTTGTTTTGTAAATGCAAAATAAGAATTTACAATATATAAGTGTGCTCAAATATGTTGAACGGTTCTTCTTAGCATTGCACATTACGCATACGCCATGCAGTGCTACTTGTTTACTTATTGTTTTGTCTGTTTTGTTGTTGTTTCGTTTACAGATACCAGGAAATGTACAACAATCCGATTAAGGCCACTAATTTGGAGCATCGTGATGTTGTGCTGGACATACTTTCCGATGCCCGTGTTGTTGGCCCATTGCTACAGACTGGACTATTCCATGCCGATGTGAATCGCCGTAATTATATGTATGTTTTTGGCCATAATAGCGCCATGGGAACGTATGCCCATGTAAGTACAAAGCGTACATTGCCAAATACCATAGTAGCTACTGCTAACCTCCAATAACCCTCCCCTAACATTGTGCATGACATTAGGCACATCAAATGAAAATTCCAATTATGCCTAGGCTTTGAATTCAAATGGCAATGGCTAGTCGAACAAACATTTTGCAAAAACATTCTCTAAATAAATAGCCAGAGCCTGTCATTTAATGAGTTTTATGAACTGCTTTATGTAATGCATAATAGTCTATTATGCTCAACAATTTTTGGTAAAAACTTAAGCCAGCTTCAGCTTGTGGGGTTGCCTGTTAGCTGGTTTTTTCGTTCGCCAGCGAAATCAGTCTAAACAGTCCAATGACTTTGTCTTGTTGGCCTGATGGCCTGATAGCTTGCTGGCTAGAGCTGGCTGATTCATTTCATCATTGACCCTCGGTTTGTGTTGGCATTTTGGCCAAAACAATTCACAAGTTTGCAGCTGATGATCATCATAAAGACAATGAACTGCTTTTGGAGCTAGCCCTCCCATTCCTTTCGAACAAATGGAGTATATTCTGTTATAGAAAACATGACACAAAAACAAAAGAATCGACTGGGATAGACAACCACGTTTTACTCCCTATGCGCTAAGTAGACAGCCATCGCCCCACTTGACTTGGGGTTCATTTATATCCTCCGGCGGTATCGTTGTTCTGTCTCGCAAGTGTCCTTTTTAGTGTGTTCTCCTTGTTGTTGTTGTTTTGTTGCCGCCAGACTTTATGGCTTTGTCATGCTTATGGATTTGTTACTGATTGCCTTTTTGTGATAGCCATCAAGCTACTTCTTACTATGACAACCCTGATGTGGCAAACAGAGTACGCTACGCGTTTATCGAATGGGCATATCGATAACTAATTTAATTAAATATTTTGTAGGCCTAGACATTGTATAAAAAGAAGCAAAACCGATGAGTGGTCTTGGCTATGAAAATATTATGAAAATTAAGCGGTTTCTAAGAAATAAGCTGGCTCTAAGTCAAAATTTACTTTACAAGTCGTCTAAAGCCGAACAGATGCGAAGGCAGGCTAAGAAGTTATCGGCCTAGTGAAGAATGTAACATTATAACTTTTAAGAGCAGCATTTATCAGTGGTCTTTCAATAATGATCAATATAAATCCTCAAAGCATGCACTCGTTTCAAAGATGACCATAGTGTTCGATAAATATCGTTTTCCACTTAGCCATTTCTTCAAACCCGAAAAAATAAATAATAGTCACATACTCATTTAAGCTCTTTTTTTATGGCGAATAACTCCTATCAAATTGGATAGACTACAATGCACGAAAAAAAATTTGGCTTTTGTGGTGTATATAAATTTTCAGCCTGCCCTCGTGCTTGCTAAAACACAAAACTTCAAAGTAATGACCGCAAAAAATGAACCAAAAAACTTAAACATTGGTGTGAGTGAAAAAAAGGATATAAGGATTGTGCAACGAAAAAAAAAAAAAAAAAAATAGTAGCTACAAAATTATTATATCGTATTATTTTTTTGGCAGCAGCAGCTTAAGTGTTAAGCGTATTTTTATGGTAAAAACATTTACAAAAAAAAAAAAAACAAAGTTGGTCATAAAGCAAAACGCGGCTAAAAATACTCAGTGTGAGAATATTCGCTTATATACTCGTTTTATGTATTCACTTAGGGTCAATCTGTTCAACTACAGTTTTCGTTAGACTATTATGGTCAATGGAAATTACTTTTTAAATGTGCTCCAAAGCGTAAACAGAAACTTGTGCAGTGTTGGAAAACGCAGCAATGACAGCAGCAACAAACAAGATGTGGTCTGTAACAAAAGTGCAACAACTTTTTAATAGTTGGCAATTATAATATGTATGAGCAAAATACTATTAAAACAAAAAAGAGACAACTTTAGACTAATGGATTAAAAAACGGAGAGCTCAAAACTTTTGTAGGGGAAACAATTTAAAATGTTGGTGCAGCATATTTTCGTATTCCTTAATCCTCAATCAAATAAGTTGCAACATAAATTATCTGCTTTATTGCAGAATTCTCAGTTAGTTTTAAATTTAATAGAGAAAAAATAGAAATAATTTGGCAGGTCCTGATTTTAGTTTTAATGCGCCCAAGAGAAAATGCTGTAAATGTACCCGAAAATCCTAATCGTGTCTCCCGTCCATCTGCTCGAAATATATATAAAATATAAGTTTATCAAAGAAGAGTTTGGATGTTTACTTTGTGGTGCAGAAATTCAGAAGTGCGTGACTAAAAATCTCTGCCTGAAAACAAGTCAAGTATCTAGTCTTGGCGTAGAAGTTTGTGTTTTATTACTGAATATGCTCATATACCCATTTACTCAATAAAGTGAATAAAGTTTACTCTAGACCTTTGGCCAATTCTGCAATTCGGATTATTTATTTATTTTTAAAAGATTCCCATAATTGTATATTTCATAGAGAGAAATTTGAAAATATCCCAGTTGGCTTTCGATGTGTGCATGCTCAAAGAAAAGTATAATCGAAATTAAAAATTACTGGTATCTTAATGAGACCGAATTTTTATTTTACTTTTATTAACTTTAATCCTTTAAATGGAGAACACTAGCTACGGAATAAACATAATGAAAATCTGATTGAAATATAGCAAAATATCAATAATAAATCAAAGAAATATGTACATTTTATCGATATCTATGCACACAATATCGATATTTTTATGATAAAAATCGTCTTTGTTTATCAATCAATATTGAAATTATTTTGACGGGTTCAAATTTATTGTGTCCTTATAAATTTGCAAATTTAGTTTTTGTATTAAAATCTTGAATTTAATGTTAAAAGATGATTTCATGTACATGTTGATCGCGTCTGCGCCTCAAACGGTTCCTACGCTGGGTCCCATTTTGGCATACTCTCTCCAACCTATCGGCTGGTATCTCACGAATAAATTCTTCAATATTGGATTCCAGTGCTTCAACTGTTGCGGGCTTGTTGCTATAGACATAAGCCTTAACATAGCCCCACAAAATAGTCTAAAGGCGTTAAGTCGCACGATCTAGGCGGCCAATTGACCATTAATCCACACCAAAAAGTGACTTTTTGGGGATGCATTGGCAGTTCTGGCAATGCTTCTGGCTCTCTTCACACCAAATACATCAATAAAAAAGTGGATCTTCATCCAACTTTGCCAGCGCCCATTCACCAAAAGTTAGCCGTTGTGGTAGGTTAAGTGGATTCAATTCTTGCACCAGCTGTATTTTAAAAGGTTTTAAACCCAAATACTTCTGCAAAATTTTCCACATAGTGTAGGCCCATTTCCTCTGTCCGCACCCTACGTATGCGTGTTGGTGATTTAATGTCCAATAATGTAAATTGTGTGCGAAATTTAGTCACAACATTCCGAACAGCCGCCTCAGAAGGTCGCTTAACTGACCCGAGCATGAATTTTGATATTAAAATTCAATAATCTGCAAGCGTTGTTCGTTTGTAAGTCGATTCATGGTTAAATTATAGACCAAACTGAACATGTTTGACAGTAACACAAGACACAAAAACAGCTGAGCTGACAAAAACAGTGTTGCCAAAAAGAAAGTTGCTAAAAAATCGGTTAGAATATATTCAATTTATAGGCAAAAAAAATACCGAAGTCTTAATCAGTTTTTCTTACCAAACATCCCAGAAAACTCCAAACATGCTTATAGAATCCACTCACTTTTCCTTTAAATAATTTAGTAAACCGCCTCAAAATCATATTTAATTATCTTTGCCTTTGCTAAATTAAAAAGCATATCTTCTAACCCCAGCAGCTAGCAACCACACACAAATAATATCCAAATTAGATCGGTTACCCGATAAAGGACATTTTATAGTCAGGAGCTGTCAGCACAGATTCCTACTCCTTTAAAGTTAATTTATGTTTACCTTACGATGAGAAATATGATATAAGGAAAACGTTGCTTACGTAAAAAGAGAGGAGCTACAAACTCCAAGCGCAGTATTTACAAATAAATTATGAAAAATAATATACATTTAAATATTTAATGTTTGAAAATGTCAGCTCGCGCTTGCTTAGGGAAAACATGAAAAGGATCAAAAGGACGAGGTCTTGTACTGGGAACAACAAATTATTGTGCCTTTCGCCAGGCAGTCAGCCAGTCAGCCAGTGTGCCAGTTAACCAGACTATGATTCAGCCAACTTTATCTGCTTTGGGCCAAGTCAAGACAGTGGATGCGGACAGACAAACACAAAATAAACAAACAAATAAATAAGGAAAAGCATGCGAGGGCAGGCTAAAAAGTCATAGCCATGCCAAAGAGCGAACTTATATCGTTTCACAAAGCCATTTCTTGGAGTTACAAAAAAAAATATACTTAAATTAATATTACACTGCACAGCCTTGCTTAAGGAATTCTATAAGTGGTTTTTCAAGTGTTCTCTCCATCATCTTCTCGGCTAACAGATCCGATTTTTTAAAAGAACCAGTTGAACGGTTACGACTTCCAAAGTGTTGTGAAATTAGGACGTGGTATACCCAAAATGTAAAAAGAAAGAGTCTAAATGAGTCCACATATCGAAATGGTTGCTCTAGCATGTTTTTTAAAGATATCCATCAATCGGTGAACGGTCATTGTGAATGAGCCAACCACAAATCCGTCAAGATTTCCAATACAAAAAAAAAAAAAATGTTTAATCTATATTATAGCCTACATGGTTTCTTGACTTGGCCTATTACTTTTCAGCATGCCCACGTTTATGTACACACCCACACACAAATAGAAATGCCGCAGCATTTTTCTTAGCTGCTTGACATTTTATTTTTATTTATTTGGCAACAGGCGAAATAAAATAAAAAGGAAAAATCTTAAGGAATACAACTGAATGCGAAAATTTGTGCATAAACTGCGCTTGCACTTGCTTTCAGTTTATTTTTCCAGCCAAGCTAATACTTAAGCAGACACTCATGCAGATACTCACATACTCACACAGATACTCTTGTACAAACAGAGATACATGAATGCCCGGAAAACCCTTCGACTAGTAGCTGACTGCCTGGAAAAAGCCTCTGGCATATTGTAAAACTTTTTGGCACATGTCTTGCATGCTTGCAGGAGGACGAGAACGAGTGGATAGAGTGTGAGTGATAAAATGAGTGAAACAGAGATATACAAAGGAGCAGGACTACAAAAAAAGAAAACAGAGCAAAGAACCAATGCAGTGGCAGACCATGAGCAAATGTTCCAAAGATAGAGTGTTCTTACATTTCAAGTGCATAGAAGCGCTAAAATTTCTTTACAAATAAAAAAGGATTTTAAGTGGCCAGGATTCGTAATGGTTTGGTCTGTTGGCACTAACTTAAGACTTTAAGAATTGGTTCTTAGAAAAAAAAAAATTTTTAATTTACCATTTTTTTAGCGGTGGCATTAAGTAATTTAGCCTGGAATTCAAATTAGTGAGAGAAAAAACCCGTTTCTACTTTGATGGATGATTAAGTTGTAAATAAGTTAACAAGAACTTCGAAACTGCTAATTAAAGGAAAAACCAAAGAGAATTTTAAATTCGTGTTGATTCGATAACAGAGAATACAATTCCTAACATGGAATTCGATCCGCAATATGGAAAAGCATTTGACTAAAACTATCGAAGTTGTTTTGGTACAGCGAGCTCGTTCTTAACAATTAGGATACATAGTCAGCTAAGCAGAGTGCCGTTAAGGTTTTGATAGTATTAATTTGGGCGGGAATTTAAGGATTTGGCGGCGATCGTGGACTATATAAGGCGGATCTGCAGCCAAATCGAGACAGTCTTTGAGAGTACAAGGAAGACAATAACATGAGTGATAGTAAAAAAGAGTGGGACAGTCCAGTGAAATATGTGCTGCGTCTTAGGGAGTCTATGCCGAAACTTTAAATGCGTTTTCATGTAATTAAATAAAGAATTGTCGCAAAGAACGGCAATAAGAATATTATTAATTAGTAGTGCACCGGGTGCGACCGCGTCGGAGTTGATACGTCTTCGTGACCGAGCCACGCCAAGTTTTGCTACCAGGATTTAACATCTGGGTGAGCGTATCGCCGCAATAGGGCAGTATATACCCTCATTTAAATTGTTTATATTGTTAGTTATAAGTATTATTTTGTTTTGTCAAAATATTGTTTTGCTAAAGATATTTTTTTGTGCAACATAGAGAGCGTGTAGGCTCGGTTTAAGTGTACTGTGATATTAGATCGCAAAAAGGCGGATAATATATTTTTAAACTTAAAGTAAAGTGTTTTTATTTAAAATATCGAAAGTCTCAGCAAATTATAAATTCGTTGTGACATTTATCCTGGGCATAGCCGTTGTTCTGGATAAAACCAGAGGTTGTTACAAAGTCTAAGCTGTCTATAGAGCACAAAATTTCAAATGTTAACTGCCAACTTGAGAGCTCTCGGTGAAAGCGCAGGAAGCAAAAGAATGGTATTATTAGACATTTATTTTGTTATATTTATTAAATTTTTCGATTTATTAAAAATGGGTCCCTATCTGGCATATTGCAAGCCTTTTCAGATCTCTTAAGCGGTAGCGTAGTGGTAGCGTACTCGCTTTACAAACCGAAGGTCGGTGGTTTGAGTCCGCGCAGTAGCACTGGTACATTTGCCTAGCGCTGGCATCTCTAGCTCAAAGACGCTATTTGCCAAAGAAAATCTCTATTAATTCCAGACACCGCCGTTCGGACTCGGCTATAAACTGTAGGTCCCTGTTCTCTGCGAACAGATGTTAATAGAGATCCCCATGCCCCGCCCAGGGGCGACTGACAAAAAATTGTCAGTCAGGGAATTATTATATATATAATTTTGTAATAATTTCAACTAGTACAATAACTTGGTATTCAGATGTCAATGTGATTTGTCTCAAAATATATCATAATACGAGCTTATTTAAAAGCGTAAAAAGCTTTTGAGCTGGTGAGCTTTTTCAATAGCTTTAAATTAAAGAGATTTTCGAATTTTAGTAAAAAATAAATGAACCGAATTATTCAGTTTTTTATGTTTATTTTTCCTTCTTGGCAGAACTGTTTATATGTATAAATCGTTTGGATTTTGTTGCAGGCAGCCTCTATAAATGTATGTATGAATAATAATAATTAGAGATGCTAAAAACTAGTATAAGACTTATGACTAAATGAATAGTATGCTAATTGATATAAGCTATCGATAAGCACATAAAAAATACTAAAAACTAATAGGCTGCTGCTCCGAACACCACCTATTTTAAATGAATATTGGATTATTATTTCAGGCATTTTTTCAAAAGAAACAAAGATAGAAGTTTTGTTTAATTTAAAAAGTTCTGAGCTTTATTGAAAAAAATTGGCAAATATTGCCTACTTTGAGGGTCTTGAGGGAATCTACTACATGGAAAGATTTATTTGCATATTGTATTGAAGACTGCGTCGAGGAAAAAACTGCAAATAATGTGTGTTTCATTTTTTTGTAGTATTTCTTGCGGTATTTCGTATTGTAGCACCAACATTTAGAAAAATAAATTATTTGATTTGTTTCAATGTTTTTTTTGAAACTGCGTTCTGGCCCAAAAAAATGTCTTATGCATGAAGCTACTGTCTTATCTTAACTGAGTTAAGCAGTTGATTATTGCACAAATCTATACAAAAATATGTAATAAGTATTAAAAATTATAAGTTTTTATACATTCTAAATAATCTTAGCTTTGTATTGCATGCTTAAAATTAATACCAAATTCGTAAATAAAATAAAATTGAAAGAAGTATATTTTTAAGCCATCTTGTGAGTCCTATTAACATTCCTAGCAATTAATGTTATTTTTAATGAACAAAACTGACAGCATTAATTAGATGTCGATATCGCACTTGCCATAAAAAACCAACGAATGGGGCTGCTCCCTACTACTCTTATAATTGTTTTGTATCCAAGCCCAGTGTCACATCCTTCAGATTTTGTATACACTAAGACAGACTCAATCAAGGAAAATTATCTTGTCCGCATGGAACCCATCTGCATAGCTTTAGTAGATATCTATATAAGTATATATATGTTTGTATTTAAGTAGAAAACAAGCAACCATCAATTATGCTCAAGTTCCTGTATAAACAAGTATATGAGTATATTTACTTATAAGTAAATAATGATTTATCTATTTTCTTGCACCATTTGCCAGGCATAGTTTGCCAGTTTCATTTTTACTCAATTTTTCATAAATACATACCCAAAATATATAAAAATGTAAGCCAAGCGAATTTGACCTTATAAGTTTTCGAGACATGTCCAATTTATTGAAAAAGGGTCGAAAATTGATGTCCACAAACCCAACAGTTTTGCCCAGTCGTTTAATAAATTTTGCATATTAAATTCCAATTTTTTTCGGAGGGGGCACAAAACTAAACGCGAACAGCATTCGAACAATTTTTCATGGAACCAAACAACTTGAAGCATTTCCGGGGCTGCACAGTTTTCCCTTTTCGCTCATAGTTTTTTTTTTTGTGTTTTTTTTTGTGTTTTTTCCTTTCTCCTTATGGTGGCATGAAAGTTTTTCACGTTGACGCACGCACGCAGCAACTCTGTGGGCGGAAACAGTGTGACCATACCCATACACAATAAAAAACCAACGCCCAGGCCGCAAGCTTAGACAAGTTAAAAAGCAAAAGTCTACTTTTTGATAAGAATATGAAATGAATGTTACAGGAAGGAAAGAAATTTATGAAAATAAAATAAATACAACTGAAACTTAAATTTTATTTTTGAAGTGAGGTTAAATATAAAGAAGGAAATGCCAAAGTGGAGTGGCAAAAGTTTTTGACCGCAACTAAAATACAGCTCCATAAAGATATATAAGGCAAAAAAGAAAAGATACTAGTTCAAGTCTTTCGCAAATAATAAATTCTACGATGTGATGCCAATTGTGTAGCATACTTTTTGGGGCGCCAACTGACGAAACTGACCGTATAAGCCAAAAACTTGGCAGAGCCAACTTAAACAAGTGTCCGAGTAGCCAAGTAAGCCTGGAATGAACTGCAGTTTCAAATTAGCAAAAAGCTAGCAGGCTTAACCCACTTGGTATAAACGCATTCCACATGCCAGTCAAAATGAATTAAAAGCCCCAGGACCAAGACAACAGTTGAAGGCGGCAGTTATATCTTTTAAAAGCTCATAAAATTTCATAATGATGACATACAAATTTCCAAATAGCAAGTGAGCCCCCGGTCTGGAAAATGCCCACCTTATCTTGAGGCACTCAATTTTGGCCTTAAATTAAGCCAATTGGGCAAAACCATTTCGTGGAAATTCCGACACGCTGCGTGTGCCATTAACTCCATTAACTTGATTACAAGAATAGAGACTCAAGTCAAATTGTTGCTTCCGTTGCCAAACAACTCGCATAAATTACAAAAGTTATCCGTTTTGTTATACTCTCTTTATGAACTGAGTATTGTCTTGCAGCATTTTGAAGAATTTTACAACACTACAAAAGTGTCACGTTGAAGACTCAAATTATGTTAGTTATCCTTGGACGCGTTGGTGTTTTAGTCCGAGGCATACGGTGGGATCGCGGATTCCGAAATCACCAGCCTTTTTTCGGATTTTCAAATATTGCGATTTTTAACAAAAGAAGGGATTTTGTAAGTCGCCAATAAACTCTTAACTCTTTCTCAAACAGTTTAATAAAGTTTATTAAGCCTGTTATTTATGAATTCAATGGCCCGACACTTTGTAAACATTTCAGGCCTCATAAACCGCAGGTCAATTGCCTAATGTAACTTTATAATATGCATCAGAATCAAAATTACTTTGTTAAATTTTGTCTATTTGGAAAATTGGTTACAAGTGGCAAGGGAAAATTTGGAAATGAACAATTACACTAGTCGACTTGAAAAATTAACCTTAAGCACCGTTTTCGAGATATTATCGAAAAACATGTTTTTCGGCACTTTTTTCTGTTATTCCACAATATCTCGTGAACGAAACTTTGTATCGACATGAAAGACAATTAGATCGAAAGGTATTTCGTTCACGAGATATTGAGGAATAACAGAATACAGTGCCGAAAATGTATATAATATCAGATTATAAAAAAACTATTCGTATTTGAAGCATCCTAATTTTATTTCTATTATCCTTATCCTTGTCCTGAACATATCTAGATAAAAGTTTTCATGTTACACACAAAAGGTGTTTTTTTGTCGACCAGTGTTATTAGACAATACAAAATAAATTATTGTTTCAATTTTAATTTTTTTGAAATTTCGGAAAAAACTTAGGAAAATTATTTGTTTCTCAAATCTACGAATACATTAGTAGGGTATCTCCCCCACCTGACGACCAGTCTTACCCCAACAATCTTAAGATATGCAACTATTTAAATTTAAAATACTAACGTTCTAGGCTTAACTAAGCTTTTCTAATTTCTTGCCAATTTTTTAAAGCATTTAGAGTATTCAAACTTCGTCACAACTCAGTCCAAAGCCCCTAACTGTTTTTAAATTCAATTTGAATTTCCGTTGTTTTTATTACAAACTTTTTAATAACTAAATAATTATCATATTGCCTAATGATGATTTGTGACAGGAAACGCTGCCATGAACAAAACAATTGCCAAATTTTCTTTTATTAGGAATTTCATAAAATGAATGAAAATTTACTCATAGTTTCTAAATTATTTATTTTACATAATGGAATTGTAATATTTCAATTTAACTTGTTAAACGTATATTTATTGCCTTATAGTTATTATTACATAGGTTTTACTTATTGTTATTAAATTAAATTATTTTGTTTAAACATCGTTCTACGGAATGCTATACATGAACAAAAAATTAATAAATATATATAATTCAAGATCCAAAACTTCGCAACTAAGTATGTAAGTTGACGACAGATCTGGCTATAAAGCTTTAAGTTCATTTGTTAGTCAGATTTGCATATTTCTAAAAGCATCTTATAATTTTTTCAACAAGTTAAGGGTGTTTTTTTTTAGAGTAACACAAGTTTAAATTATAATAAAACATAGAAATATATTTTTAATATCAATGAAATGGGCTTTATTGGATAGGAAATTGTATGACATTAATGTTTAAATATGATTTCGGCCATGTGGCCGCCACAGCTGGCGCATACAAGGCGCAATCTGGAACACCAATTTCACAAACTATCCGCAGCATTTGCGGCCGGATTTCGCCAATAACTCTTCGAATGTTAATTTCCAGGTGATAAATTTTCTCTGGTTTATCGACGTAGACAAGTGAACTTAATTTTCTGTGGATGTAATGGTGTTTCGACAATAGCTTGTGGATGCGACAATTCTGCTTATTTACGTACCCATTTATCGGAAAACAAAATTTTTTAATTTGCAAGCGTTGCAAGTCTATCCACAATGAAATGTCAAACTAAACTCAACAAAATCAACTATGGGTTGTCAGATAAACCAGTGCTGCCAACTCAAAGTTGTGAACCTCTAAAAAAAACACGCTGTATTATCAAAATATATATATTTTTTTTATTAAGATGAAGCCCAAAAGTTTTGTGTTCTTATTTGTGTTGAGTTGAATAAAAAAAAATTTTTATAAAAAAATTATAATTAAAATTTGAATAGTGTCATTTCATGTATGTAACGCCAGATTCTAGGGCTTTAAAAAAATGTGTTATTTTCTTTAATAACTTAAAAAAAAAATTACTTTTGGGTTGGATGGTTGCAAGAAAGTAAATGCCATAGTGTCCAACAAAAATCTTAATTTAAGTGAAAGCCATTTATGCCCAGCCAAGACCCATGAGTTGAAAAGTAAACAATTCTTGTCCGACGCGGTGTTGTAAAACACATTAATGTCTACCGGGTTGTTACCAAAAAACATTTTGTGAAAATTTAGTAACGTTACGACAGACACTAAACTAAAAATGGTTTTTGAAGTAATTAATTCCCAAAGGAATTAACATTATTTCAAATCAAAAAATTATGTAGGTGAAAACTCATACAAAAAATTAAAATATATCATGAAAGGGGAAATTTCAACAACAGCTGATGTCCATATAAAATTCTGTAGCATGGAAATGGGATGAACATTATGGAAATAAAGATTTGTACAGGGAATATAATAGTCGGGATAATTTGAATTAAATAAAGAAGACCGGGGGTTGGCGTGTGAAGCACGCTAGTCATATGTAAAAGGTTTATACAAAAAGTCCTCCAATTCGCAGAATTTTGCAATTTTGTAATCTTTGTCAAAACCCGCTTTTATTTTTTGTAACATCACTCCAAGCTAATTTTTATTTATATCTTTTAATTCGTATGACTTTCTTCTTCATATTTTTCTGTACAAATGTAACGCCATAGGTTAGGAATATGGCAATACATAAATGATATTCACAAAACAACACTGTTTTTAATACTCTGTACAGAAAATTTAACAAAGCTGCAAATATTTTAAATTTCACGGAATCTGCAGTTGTTGATGCGCACTATTGACCAGTTAAGACGTTTAATTAAATACATTTTAGAAATTTTGTATTTCAGAAATTCTTTGCTTGGGAATGTTTAGAACTATTTAATTATGAGATTGAGAGTATTTTATTATTAGTCTAAGGAAAATAAATAAATAAAAAAAAAATTATTTTTTTAAAATAAAGGTAATACAAAAAAAAAAAAGTTTTTTTTTTGCTTTCATCGCCTAGTTTGTATTTTTGAATGAAAGTTTCAAATGTTGAGTGTCAACTATACCTAAAACCAATATTTGTTAATGCAAATAATTAGCACATAAATCTAAATTTTACACTGCACAAACAAAAAAATTACTTTTGAATTTAATTTTAAGTGATTAATGCGAATTTACATCTCATTGTTTTTTAAAAATAATTATCAAACTAACACTTTTTCAAAATATTTTATGCTTGTATGTGTTGGTTATGTTTAAATTCAATTTCCTTAATGCTTTTTAGAGCTCAATTCCATTCATATGAAAAAAACATGAATATTTTTTTTATGTTTATCTATTTCCTTGCGAATGTTTTATGTGCTTATATTTTGACAAATTGCAATATACTATAAATATTAATAAATATGATTTTTGTCAGTGCTATTCATGCCATCCGTAAAAGGCAAATCATTTAATTTGATTGATTCCATATTCTGTGACTTCGTTCGCACCGAGTAAACAAAATGTCATCAAAGGACCAAATAAACATAAGTATACATGCACATATATGGTGTATGGTATCGATGGAGAATCAATTTCCTTACATAAAAACAAAATTCAAAGACATGTGCTTGACTTTTGTTAAATTTCCCACCAAACAAAATAAAAATAAATAAAAAATTGTACATTCGGGTGCAGCCGAATTTAAGTTACTGTGTAACTTTACATTTTAATGCAACTTTATATCTGCAAACGTAATTTCTTAATATGACAGTAATGCAGCTCAAGCTTTCTTACGATTAAGAATACAACTCTTTTTGAATTCCTTTTACACTTTTTAAGTGTATCTCTTTGATTCTGACGGCTTTTATCTCTCTAATAGAGACAAAGACGCCAACCATTGAAATAAGCCTCTTGGCAAGAAAGATATTAAAATATAATTTTTATTTTTTCAAGTAATAAAATAAACAAAATAAAACCAACAATTTGTATTTTCAATTCTCAATTTTCAATATAAAAATTCAAAAAAATTAAATATTGCTGGACTTTCAAATGAAAATCAACACTTACCTATTATTTTCTAATTTTTATATTTAGCTCAAAAATTTATGAAGTTAAAATTTATTTTTTGGAATAACTCAAAAAAATACATTTTTATCCTTTTTGAATAGTTCTCTTAAAAATATGATATATTGAGGTTTGTATTCTCATCTAACATACTTTTTTGCTGTGATTTTTGTCAACCTTTGTTTGTGATCCCTGGCTTTTGAAACTGAGGCAATAAGGACTTTAGTCTCCAATAGACTAGGTTGCGATTATCTCCGGCATTATTGGTCAGGTTATAGGAACTAGTCGAAAAATTATCACATTAAACACAAACTTTAAAATTTTACAAAATATAGTGCTTTGAAATAACTTGAGCGCGAAAGGGGCGTGGTTAAACAAAATATACGATCTGCCTGCACATATAAGAAGTCCTTATCTCAAGTTGTGTTGTCCTTCCTACAGACGAACGAACATATCAAAATAAATTTCCTCTGTTTCACTATGCTACATACATTTGCATAAACTCAATATGCCCTTAACTAAAGGTACAGAGTATAAAAAAAGGTTATTGAACCAAACAAACATACATCAAAAGGCACAATAAAAAACTCGTCAAAGTTCAGCAACAAATACAAGCAATAATCTGTGTAGTATCTGTGTGCAGTATCTGTCTGTCTGCAGTATCTGTGTGTATGTGTGCCATCTCTCTGTATGTGTGAAGCTACACATTTCATCAAATTCACACAATTGCAAAATCAAAATGAAAATCAAAATTCATCACTCATAAATGTCGGCGATGACAACGCTGGCAACTCTGGCGACGGCAGCAATTTTGTTATATTTATACACACAGAAACGCTTTGAGTTTTTTGAGTTTCTTTTCTTTCTTTTTTTCTGTTACATTTTTTATGACAAACAATAAAAACTTGGCTTTATTACCTACTTACACAGTCTCTATGCCTTGACTCTCACTCTCTCTGAGACTATCTAAATATTTATGCTGAGGAATAAAGAGATTCGTTGACTGTGTAACAAGATTGATTCGCTGGAAAACAGCTAAAGCTATGAAAACATGCTCACTTTAAGGATACATTCATAGAATTCTCTCTTTTTTTTGCTTACAGCTACCGCATAGCATTATGGGTGAAGAACTGGCTTTTATCTTTGGAGCGCCGCTTGCGCCTGCGGGTCCATTTTCCAGCTCCAACTATAGCGTGCAGGAAAAGCTGCTCTCCGAGGCGGTAATGGCATATTGGACGAATTTCGTGAAAACCGGGTAAGTGGCATGTAGGTTGCGGTAAATGGCATCGATACTAATGCGGTTGGCATTGACAAAACGGAAGTGCAGCAAAGCGGATATAAAAGTGCATTTAAAGATGGCGGCCTTAGGTTGGGCTTATAGTTATGCCGGAGCAGTGGGATTTTGGCTTAGAGCATCCAAAATGGGCCAGACTGGGCTTTGCATGCAAAATAAAGGCCAACTAATACACATGCAAGCACACAGATACACACACACATTTACACTTAAGCCGCTGCCATAATGCGGTAAAGCGCTGTTTGTATCTGTGTGTGTGTGTGAGAGTTTTTTGATATTCATGGATGCTGGAGCACGTTTTGCAATCTCCAAAGCTTGGACAGCAAAATGAATAGAATTTTTACTGCGCTCTGCCTTTTATTATTATTTTTACCACAACTACAACAAATACATGGAATACAGCGAAAATATTATTATTTGAAGTAGCTGACAGTACGCTTAATAAAAATGGTCGAAAAAAAAAAGAGAATACTAGTTATATATGGAAAATATAGCAATCAAAACTGAAATCCTGGATCGTTAGCAGACATTTTGGCAGCATTTGGATTTGCATGCCGCGCCAGTTATTAGTTTTTATCGTGCTTTGGCTGGGATTTTAATGAGCTTGGAATACATATGAATGCTGGCTGCACTGCGAAAATGGGCAATGTGCAGTTAGTGGACTTCCTAAATGGCTAATTTTCGCACATAATGCGGCTTATGTAAAGTTAATGGAAATCTGCTTTTGAAAGTGTCATACAATGCCAATTGTAGTCATACGAAATGTTATTAATAAACGACTTTCACTTATTATTTCAACTTATTTTGGTTAACTCTTTTTATCCTATCAAAGTAATCCAAAGGCGCCATGGAGGGGCACATTTATTAATTCACATGCATTGGAATGGGATCGTTATGATCTGGACTGGCCGGAATTCAATAAGCGTGGACAAGCGTATCTCAATATTGGTAAGTTCAAAAATGGCAAATATTAAATTTTTTTTAGGATAAGGATATTGCAGCGTAGTCGACTATCTGGCGCTAGTCCGACTGATTCTTGGTTTCTGTATAGGCTTTCAATTTGAGCAATGTAACGTTTGATTTATCCACCAGTGTCAGTTGTTATTACCAAAGGTGACATACTGGACATGCGAAGGTATTAAGATTTAAGATTAGGACCTTATCCATTTAAAGCTTAGGAATAGATTAAGGTCCTAGTGAAACTAAGACCGCCAATTATCGTACAAAAAATTTGGGATGACCCGATTTGCATATCTTAATTTAAAGAAACGTAATCTTTCACAAATAATGTTTCGAATCGATACAGTCGAACTTCACCATAGCGCGTTTTCACACGAGGAATTTTGGTTAGTTCTACGAAAATCACAATTTATATTTTGCGCCTTGGTAATCCTAATAGTGTCAGATGGAACCTGTTCATATTAAGCCACTGTGAAACGATGGCACCGACCAATTCCGTGAAGGTCGCCGAAAAACGGCCTTAATCGAAGAAAACGATTTGTCGTCAGATCACAATGAGATATATTGTGAGATTCAGGCATCCCTTGGCCACCAGCCAACATTCTTTATTGCAAGTACACGCATATCATGACAATTGCTTAAAAGAAGACTCCTGTCGCAAAGTGGTCCTAGCAAGGTGTAATTCTTGCGAACGATAGAACGCCGATGCTCCCGGCAACTCGTCGACACTGGCCTCAACTATCTTTTTTTCAAAGAACGACCATTTACATAGTAAACCTAAACTTTTTCGCGTTGTTTGGTTTGTACTTGAATACATATGTCAAAGAGCATCCACTTTGGACGGGTGTGCTCCGAACTATGAGTGTCTAACAACCAAACCAACAGATGCCCACCCTATACAGTATAAGTCTTCCATGACAAATGTTTCTTCAGAATAACCGGTCATGTAACGTAGGAACCATGATACCATTATGAGTGGTATACAACCATTTTTTCTATTGAAGTGCTCAGTGCAATAAGCAAAACGAACCGCCGAAGACGATTCATTCTTCATGATAATACAAGACGGAAGCGTCGACTCAATTAATAGAGCGTTTGAATGCTAAAAATATCGGATTAATGGACCATCCGCCATACAGTCCAGGTCTAGCTTCTAATGATTTAATTGTGTTTCCGCACATCATAAATAAGCTGCTTGCCCAACTTTTATGTAACTCAAAAGAAATACTTTCTATATAATTATTATTATATTTCATACGTCTTATTTTTGGGTTAAAAAGAAGATTTATAATTTAAGTAGTCAGTATTTTGTTAGTAGTAAATATATTTAGCTAATTTTGTAATGAAAACTATTTGCTTTTCTTAAAATAATACCCGTCAAAAGTTTCTGAACCTTAATGAAGCCTAAATGAGTCTTTTAAAACCAATTCTATTGTTATGTGTTTGTTGATTGGGTTCGATATTAGTTACACATGAAAATAACTTGAACTCCACTCTTTAAGAAATAGGCTTATTTGTTTCTTACTCGAAATAATGCAGAAGAAGTGAATAAGTGGTGGGATGGGAGGAGTATGTAGTTGAGCCAAATAACTAAGTGTGTTTTGTAACGCTAGTACAGAATGCTTTCTATCGTCTTCTCTCCTCTGCACATTTCTTATGGCTCGAAGAAATTATATGAATAGTGGGATTTGAGAGACCCAGAGAATACTCCAAAGCTGCAGCAATTTAATTTTTGATAACAATTAGCAGCTTACGCAATTTCCAATATGATTTGATTTCAGGAATGTATTTTCATAATTTATAGAAACAAATGGATTTCTTCTTGGGAAAGCGTCTCAGCCATTTACGCAGTATGTAAAGACTTAATAAATATTGCTCGCTGCTTTAAATAATAGAAGGAGGACAAATCTTCCACAATAATAAAAGTCTGTTACCATGAGTCTGCTTCGATTTCACCATTTACTCCTACCATACATACAACAAAGTACACCACATGTGCAACCAAAGTTAATTTACTTTTATTCACAGGAATACCACCAACTGTTGGCTATAAATACCGTCAAATCTACATGAATTTCTGGAACAAAGAGCTACCGGACGAGCTGAATCAAATTGCGGCCATACAGGAGCAACAGCAACCTTTTTTACTGCAAGAGAAAAAACAACGCATCGCAACCGCAAACCCTGAAATTCCATTGTTTCCGTCAAAGCCAACGCGCCACGGCGGAAGCGAGGTGATTACGGGTCACATGAGCAAATACGGTACGCGTGACAATGGTGCCGAAGATCCGGTGCGTACGCTCAAATTGCTGCTACAGGACCCGCTCTCCACAGGCTCCGTACAGCCAGAGACCGTCGCCGAGAACATGTACAATGCTCCGCCCACTTTTGGACATATACACAAGCAACAGCCGCCGCAGTCAGTGGGCGGCTACTCTTCCAGCGGTGAGCTGTACACACTGTCCACAAATCTGGCAGCCGGAAGCACAATACGAGATGGCGAGGAGCCCGCTATACAATCCCAGGAGAGCGCTGGCGTAGAGCCCATGTCTGAGCCTGGCGGCGGCCCAGTCGCCAAATCGGAGACAACGCTGCAATTACTCATTGCCCTAATTGCAATATTCATTGTTCTGAACGTTGTCATCTATGCCACATTTTTGCTGCAGAAGCGGCGCAAACGTGTCAGCTCGCTGCAGCGCAAGCTGGGCGGTGCTGGTGGCATGCTCAGCTACGATGGCGCCACCGACGATGAGCTTAAGCGCACAGCCAGCAAGTCCCATGATGGCGATGATAGCTATATATTGAATATGGTGCGCAAGTCCAATACCTATGAGGCCATTAAGACGGGCCAACGCTCGCCCATTAATGGCTATGCAATAACCAGGCAGCTAAGCAGCTCCACAGTGGACACTCACACCAAGGTGTGCGAGTGGATGTCTAGCCAAGCGCACGGACATGGTCATACTCTACCAAAGTCGGCCTCGCCGGCGTTTAGCTCGATGTCGGGCAGTTTTGCCGCCAAACCAGCACAGGTCAGTGTTGCCATTGATGCCACACCGCAGACACGCGGCAGCAGCGTACTTGAACAGGAGCCCATTGAGCTGACTAAGCTCAAGTCGTTGGATGGACGCATTATCATTTGTCAAGACATTGAGGTAGCCGATGCGGAACTGCTCACACCGCAGCACATGCATGAGGGTAATGCATTTCACTATGAGCTACTGCTGCAGCGCCAGCACTCAGCCATGACGGAACCCAGCGAAGCCTTACTGCCAGCACAGCAGGCACACCAGCATCACCATCAGCATTCACGCTCCGATCCGGTAGACATGATTTTATGCCAGCAGCTGGCACCGGATGAGCAGATTACCAGCTTTGTGCATGCCGACGATGTGGACATCAATGTAACCAGTCGAGATGATAACGGCCCCGAGCACGTCCTACCCTTAACCACCACACAGCAACTGGAGCTGCTGCGGCAGCGCAACTATCCCAAGGTGCTACCCACGGCACAACGCAGCAGTGACTCGCCGCCCATGACCGCCGATCTTAGCCGCAGCTACAAGCGCAACTCGCTGCCGCCGCAAAGTTTTTCGCTGCCGGCGCCACTGCCTCCGCCGCGTACTATAAGCAGCACCTTGGGACGACAGGCGGGACGTCGTCGTGATAGCAGCAATATAACCACATCACCGCTAATGCTGGCACAGGATTGTGGCGAGGAGGAGGCTCAAGAGCCGCAGATAACGCAAAACACGCTGATTGTGGGTCCCATTGTGCCCAAGTCACCGGCGGCATGCAAACGCAATGAGTCTGTTGTTGATGCAGCAACAGTTCCGAACACAATGCCCGCTCCAGAGCAGCCTGTGGCCAGCCCAGTACTTAGTGGTTCGTTTCAGTCCTTCGAGTCGGTGCCGCCGGCGCATGAGGCAACGCCGCCGCATGCGCTGACTGCGGCAGCGCAGCGCACAGAGTGTGTGTATGCGATTAAGGCTAGTCCCAGAGCATGTCCGGCCAGTACGCCCAGTGGGAGTGGCACGCCTAGCTGGCCGGGGCCCAATGGCGATTTGTATGCTCAACCCACAAAATCTGGCTCGCGGACATCGTTGATACCGCGTTCCATTATGCCGCAGGTGGGCAAGGATTTGGATACTGTCGATGCGACAGCTCATCAAACGTCTGCCACAGGCGTAGCGCCTACAACAACAATAACAACACAGGCAGCAGCGGCAACAGCCACAGGAAGCATGTCACAAACACGAATACCGCAATTGCAACGTCATTTGTCTAGGGAAGCGTTGAAGGAGAAGACACAGTCAAATGGCTTGCAGACTGTTGCCACAACCACAACTGCAACAACGACAACAACTACTCCAACAACAACAAATACTCCCAGTGAAAAAGCCAATCCACGAAGTGCCTCAACAATATCAAGCGGTTCCTCGTCATCTTGCTGCTCGTATACCTCCTCCTCCGCCTCATCATCTGGTTCGTCCTCAACGGGAACTGTGCGCACCGAATTGCAACAGTGTCAACATCCAAGCAAAAGTATTACAACTAAAATATAAGCCACTCAGTCTCTCAGTCAGTCTGTCAGCGTCATATGCCTTAGAGATGGACTCGTGTTAGTGCAGAGTGACACGAAATGCGTGAGTATATAAGAATTTTCATGATCAGCGTGCATCATTAAAGTAATCGTAGTGCGGTTTTATTACCAAATTCAACAGGAATCATGTGTATAATTTTAAACATTTTGAAATAAAATTAATTAATTTTAATCAATAATTTATCGCAATAAGTATTAAGAACACAGAGAAATAAAAAAGAAATAACAATTATTATAATCAGAAAAAGTTTTGATTGAAAAGTTATGCGAAAAACCATACTTTTAAATTCTCTCTTTAAATGTACTTTATGTAATGGAAAAGTAACGGGAATAGTAAAAAAAAAACAACTATGTTTATGAAATATTTGTAACCCGGTAGCCATTTTGCAATTTGGGTTTACAAGCAAACTATTGAAATTAATGCAATATGAAATATTTTATGTTGTAATACATTTATTACATTTACATTTATAACAGGACTGATTGAGTTTAAAGAAACTAAAAATTAACAAGAAAAATTTTTAAAACCTTAAGGGAGATGAGTATTGTCTTTTCTTGAGAACCTACTGCTAAAACGCTTGTCTGAAGGTGCTGATGACAGTTAATGACAGCCGATGCTTGTAGGGTGTAGGGAGGGATAAATATTAACATTGCGTTTTAGTGTAACAAAATATGTCATGTGTATTAAGCTAAAAACAAAACGTTGCGCAGCGTAATTCAACTTTGTCAATTGACTACTCATAAACAACTGATATTGTTTTCCCTGCTGCAGTGGCAAGGTATACTTATTAAAGGTAAAGTAATGCTGCCGGCGTCGTCACCAATTTTAGTTAGAGCAAGAAAAGCGAGAGAGACAGAACGCATACATATTAAAATAATATGCGTGAAGGCAAGCTACCTCATATGCAGTCGCAACGAAACTCAAAATTGATTACTTTCGCTTAGCGGCTTCAGCCAGAGTATGCTACCTGAAGTAAGTATACCTTGCTGCAGTGGCAGTAAAGCAGAGCAACAAGAGCCGAAGCCACGCACCATCAAATTCGTGTCTGTTGCTTAGCAACGTCAGCGTCGCATACGTCACTGCGGCAGAGAAAACTTCAATACATAGGCAAGAAAAAAATGTGTGTGTATTTGTGTCGACCACTGCTTTATAGTAATATTGACAAATTTGCATCTTTAATAAACTTTTATCAATTTTAATTCTTTTGGAAAAAATTTGTTAATCAAAATTGTTCTTGAGAGATTTCCTTCTCCGTCCAAGATATTTTTGGCACAATAGATTAGACCATTTTAAATGAAATTTGACAACATTTTTGGATAAACCTAAATGGGTAGAAATTGACAAGTTTAGCGCTCAAAATCTAAATCTACAGAAGCTTAAGTTTTAATAGTCAAATTGATAGACTTTCATCGGAAATATCTATAACACTAGTATACACGAAAAATTAACCTTCGTAAAAAGTGTTTTTTTGGGATAATTTGGGGTCGAGAAACACGAAAATGGCAACATTTTTTTTTTCTTAAGCACCGTTTTCAAGAAGAAAAACATGTTTTTGGGCTTTTATTTCAGTTATTCGTCAATATCTCGTGAACAAAATTTTGTATCAACATAAAATATAATTAGATCGAAAGGTATTTTTGTGCTCTTATGATATATAATTATGTACAGATTAAGTAAAAATTAAAGAAGTTACAAGCAACCAAAGTCGGAAAAAGTGTTTTTGACCATTTTTCAAAATTAAAAATTTTCGATATTATTTTTACCAATGAAAAAAATTTTAATTATTTTAAGCTTTAAGATGAAAGAGAATTCTTTTGCGAACATTTCGAGTCTATGATCTTTAAAATCGGGTAAGAATTGTAGATGTTATGGAACCATGAAATATCTCGAAAACGGAGCTTAAGAAAAAAAAAGGTTGCCATTTTCGTGTTTCTCGACCCCAAATTACCCTAAAAAACACATTTTTACGATGGTTCACTCGATGAACCATAAATTTGTAAGCTAGTGTAATCAATAACACTATTTTACAAATTTAAGGGTCATCGAGTGAACCTTCATAAAAAAGTGTTTTTAGGGTTATTTGGGGTCGGGAAACACGGAAATGGCAACCTTTTTTTTTTCTTAAGCACCGTTTTCGAGATATTTTCGAAAAACATGTTTTTGGGCACTTATTTCAGTTATTTTTCAATATCTCGTGAACAAAATTTTGTATCGAAATGAAAGACAATTAGATCGAAAGGTATTAATTTGCTCATTACAGTGATACATAATTATGTACAGATTAAGTCAAAATTATAGAAGTTACAAGCAACCAAAGTCGAAAAAGTGTAATTTTCGACCAATTTTCAAAATAACTAATTTTCGACTTGCTTTTTATTAACCAAAAAAATTTTAAAATTATGTTAGCTTTAAACTGAAGAGAATTCTTTTACGAACATTTCGAGTCTAAGATCTTTAAAATCGGGTAGATTGTAGATGTTATGGAACCATATACGAAGTTCCAATCTTCACTCATTCACACTTTTGTATGAAAAAAATTGTTCTCAAGTTTTTTTTGCGTTCATTTCGTCTTCCGCATTTGTTGGCTGTAGTCGTGTTTTTCATTCATGGTTCCATAACATTAGTTCCTATCCGTTTCGAAGATCTTCGACTCAATGTTCGTAACTCTTTCGATTAGGCTTAATACATTTTTAAATATTTTTTGTTAATAAGCGCAATCCAAAGTTTGTAATTTTGAAAAATGGTAAAATTTTCGACTTTGGTTGCTTGTACTTTATAATTTTGACTTAATATGTCTATTTATATCACTGTAAGCACGATCCTCGATATAATCGTCTTTTATGTCGTCAAATTTTGTACAGTATTGAAAATAACTGTGTATTTTTAATATCTCGAAAACGGTGCTTAAGATAAAAAAAAGGTTGCCATTTTCGTGTTTCTCGACCCCAAATTACCCTAAAAAGCACTTTTTTACGAAGGTTCATTTTTCGTGTAAACTAGTGTAATAGAGCTACCTGAAAAGCACTTTCGCTCAATCGGAGACACGACTGCTATATATATTAAACTTTATCGCCTTTATAGATTTCTTACTTTATTAATTAATAAAGCTTTATATTTTTAGTGCTTAAGCGTTAAGTATTTACTGCCATTCGAAGCTTTGTGCTTAAATCTGTTTAGAGGCATTCTCATATTGAATTTATTGAAAAGACTTTTTATTATTTATCTGGTAGTGTCAATTATCAATCATAAAGCTACCTGAAAAGCAATTTTGCTTTATGGAGAACGTGACCTGCCATATAAATTCTATCATCTCTACTACTCCACCCGAGTACAACAAAACCCCCTTAGAACAACGAGTATAAAAACAACTTCAATTTAACGCTATCAAGGAACAGTGTCAACATTGCTTCATAGTTTCATCTAGTGCTCCGGCTTATGCCGTCATGCTCAGTATGTGTCCTGCTGTGCCGCAATGCGGCATGACACAGCCAGCTCCAGGAAAACTCGAGGCCAACTGCTTGCCAAATCCTATCCAATACTTGACGCATTTCCTACTCTAGCGTGGAGTAACCTGGGTTGAGCTCTTCGTACGCATAGCGCTCGTCTTGAATTTTATAACGTTTGGCAAAATTTAATAACAAATTTTGCGTGCAAGTGAAAAGTTTATCTTAAGACCATGTTGATGGGGAATGCCAGGCCAGGGTTGTAGATGATGCTTGCGGTGGAAGCGGCTGAAGCGTAATGGCAACACTGGCAACATTTTGTTTTGATCAAGTTTGCGAATTTGCAATGACCAAGTTTTGTTGCAAGTTTCTTTGTACAATTTGGCTATTAAATTGCCTCGAAATTAATTGAAGTATATGCAGGCCATATCAAAAGCAACATTATTCTTTATAAGATCGATATCAATTTGGGAAGGCATTTAAGAGTTGAGACCAAACTTTGCATTGGAAATTGCCTTTATTTAGAAAAAGGCATGAAAAGTAAGCTTCAAGGAGCACTAGCTGTAATGTACAAAATACATTTCTAGCTTTTTTCCTTAATAGAATTGTTTACTCAAAAACAATAAAGAAAAAAAACAATTGGTCTGTTTGCAATCGGCATATACCGAAGTAAATGTACCTTTCAAAATTTTATAATATCAGTTGATAAGTATTATTTTATTCTTTGCGTCAAGTTTTAACTTTCTACCTATAGTACAGTAAAAATAGGTTTTGACCTGGAAGAAAATCTTTTTGGTTTTTGACTTTTTGGGGGGTCCTTGAACATTAAGCAAGGGAAATTCCAGCGTGTAATTTTTTTCCAGATCATGCCCTTTTCTCGTAAATTTTTACTGAAAAAAAAACAAAAAAAAAAACAAACAGTTTCACTTATAGTTGCATTTTGGTAGAGCGTTTGAGATGCTTAAGTCTCATGTGTTCGGATGACTACATTTGTAGCATGCATATAGTATTCATACTTATTCATTACACCATAAACGAACGTTCGAATGCAGAAGCAAGATTTTTCAAATGTTCAAGTTCAGGGTCAAATATATCCCAGCACAATAGGGTTCTAATATAACCTCAAAAATCATTGTCCGTCATCAGGACTCTAAAAAGGTTGTTTCTAAGGTTTCTTGAGGTTATGTTTTGCCACTATTACGCAAAAAAAGGACTCTTGAATCCAGAGGTTACACCATGCTTTCCTAATGTTTTTGGGGTTGTTGAATCCAAATCAAGCTCCAAAAAACGCTCTGACATAAACTTAAAAGCCCCATATCCCTATATATTTTAAAATAAGTGAAACGGACAATTTTACCCTCGACCTTCTCCGATTTTGATGATTTAAATATATGGAGGCGCTTTTAAAATTGACCTTAAAATGTCAAAACGAACAATTTTAAAATTAAAAACTAAAATGATAAAAAATTAAAAAAAAATCTTAAAAATAAATAGTTATTTTTTTTTAATTTAATATTTTAGAAATATTTATATAGAATATTCTAAATATTTAAAAACTAATATTTAGTTATCGATAACTCGATAAATAATCGGAATTTTGCAATAAAATTTGAAGTGGTTACTATTGGCTAGTAGCTCTACCAAATATGTAAAAACCATCAAAATCGGAGAAGATCGGGGGAAAAATTGACCGTTTCACTTATTTTCACCGATATAAAAAACATCAAAAGCCGTAAAACCAGTTTCAAAAGAAAATTTTATCCGTTTTTTTTTTTGTGGTTGGGGTAGATCCAAAACTCGTTGGGCAAATCTGTTAGTGAAATACATAAGAAAACATATGCCTCGTCCTCAGATCACGAAACATTTCGTTTGATTCTACATATAGTCGTCTCTAGATACCTAAATAAAAATGTCAGGCAAGAAGAAGTTCAAATTGGTACCACAAGCAGGACTAAATGCTAGTGAACTAGTGTACTGGTTTGAAGGCAATATGATCTATTGTTTATCGGTTTCATTTGTGAAAGCCAATGAAATAGAACTCGGATAAGTGACTGCAGTGGCTCCCTTGCAATTATTCTCAACATCTTCGTCAACCAAAACTTCCTGCTTATTATTTCGATTACGGCATACGATTCTTTATTATTTATTTTAATCGGACCACATGGAATAATTGGAGAAACATTGCTTGAACTAGTATTTGTTTTATAATCAGGCGGTACATACAAAAAAGATGGCGTATGTTAAAGTTGGGCGTGATGACTTTGGGATACACTGTACCAATACAGTGCAATCGATTCCGAAATATTGCTTACGAACCCCAAAAGAAATTTCTTTGCCAAATTTGGCTACGATATTTTTATAAACAAATAAAAAGAGTCGAATTTTGCACCAAACATGTTTTTTAAACTGATTGATCATATGTCGGCTATATGATATATGATTTTGATCAAATTTGGTATAGTGATGGGAAACTCTAAAAAACTTCCAAATGCCAAATTCGGTTGCGATATCCTCATAAACAAACGAATTATCCATCTAAAACTTTTGTTTTTTTCCGAGGTCGTCATTAACACCCCTATGGGAGCTATATAATGTAAACCCGATTAAAAAAATAAAATAAACTTGTCTCTTATGGAATAATAAGGGATCTAATCTAAAAGTTTCATTAGTAAGGACTCTAGGCGTTCATACGGACGGACAGACGAACGACAGACGGACATGGGTATATCGATTTCTCTAGTCACCATAATCATACCTTAGGTAACTTTGGCGAGTCTCCGACGACTCCTTCTGTATGTTACATACATTTTTGGCTCGCACAAACTTAATATACCCTTTGTACCATAAGGTACAGGGTATAAAGATCACTTTTCACCATACAATACGTTTTATTAGGCCGCTGAATCCGAGTCCGATGTACAAAAAACCGGAACACTTTGAGTCCAGGAACATTCACAATCCCTCCATTTACGATCTCCCGGAACGAAAATCAATTTTGTTATGCTGGTTAGAATCATTTGCAATAATCTGCAGGACGCCAAGCTCACCCAATACCTATATCCTGTAATAGTTCTAGAAGCTCTTCATATGTTAGTCATTTTAGAACTCGGTTCGATTCCCTTATACTCAAATCATATCTATACACTAAATTCTGTTTTAACACGGTAGTTAAGTTTCATAAAAAACACTGTATAAAAAAACATGAACTACATTCTTAAGCTGCTATGAAAATAAAATAGAAAGGGGAATTCCCGAATTAAACTACTAAAAGATTTGGTGAGGTTAAACCTAACCTCAATTAATTAAACTGCTCAATCAATAATTGAGATCCCCCAGAGATCATGAGAACCATTGTGATGCCTAATTATGGAAGGCCGGAAAGTAGCAAGAAGAAGGGGGAAGGGGTAGAGTAGGATTATTCCGAGAGTCAAAAGCTGGTGGGCATTTCTATTCGCCTAAATTCCCTTTCCTTGCAGAACCATTTTGAGGATTGAACAAAAGTGGCTAGATCCACTATCGGCCCATTCTAAAAGATTAGGTTAGTAAAAATATTTGTCTTCAAAATAGCTTTTTTTAATTGAGCTAAAACGAAAGAAATTGGGTACTTAAACGTAATTGGGTGTGTATTCCAAGTGTATATCCAAGTCCAAATTTTTTACAAACTTCACGTATAATTTTCTAGCCCTTTTAAATTCTCAGTGGACTATTATGAAAATAATTTTTATTGAATAAGAATTGGGTTTCCAAAATTTACTATAAGGAGTACAATTTTATTTATCTGTCCGCGGGACGATGAAAAATTAAATAATTTTATACAAAAAAAAATTTGTTTAATTCGATGATATAATGCATAAAATCATTTTTACAAACCTTTTAGAAAAAACGCACACAGTTTATTTGGGGGAAAAAAAAAATGTTATTAGCACATAAGGGTTAAAGCACATTTTTTTCATAAGCATTTCGAATGCATTTTTTATTTTAGTGAGTCATACTCAAGACATGTTTCATGATTGGAACTTCACATTGTAGGCCATAGTCATGACAATCTATTTGGTGAAAAGGGGTGAATTTAAGCATCAGTTACATCTCTTGTTCGTTTTTTTTTCTTGAATTGAGCTAATATAATCCTTATACTTCGGCTACAGTGTATAGCAAACCATATAGGAATCAAAAGCATTCTCAAATGTTTTGCTGCTAGGATATGCTTTGCTTGAAGTTTGAGAAAAACAAAGGAATCTGTAGCCATTTCAACAAAGAAATCAAATTTTTCAATAGCTGCTTTTAATACCAAGTTGCTTATTTGATATATGAAAAACATCAAGACTTGAAGCGCCAGTGCTGCCAACTTAATTTATAAGCTATTTCTCAAACAATTGCACCAACTCAATGGAAACATCAATATTTGCAAAGCTTAAGCCGAATTCTTGCGAATACTTGTCTAGCCCACAGTGCCTCATAAAATTGTATTTCACAAACTTGTCCCACCACGAGATATTTGGATTTAGTGCACGGCACTATAAAAGTTTTAGTTTTAATGCCATGGTTTCGCCTCCTCGCACCCCTATTCAAGTTGGAAGCTTACTTCGAGGCCTGTCTGGGGAATTGAGTTATTGTGTCCTTGTAGCTGAACATTTTCGCTTATTTTCCCTTATGTAAATTGCTTTCAAACGATGAATTCAACTGTCTTGACATTTTTGTTGTTAAAACATTTTTATGCCTTGGCACAGGTTGACAACTCTGGCTAGGAGTGCAAAACTTTGCCCAAGTTGAAGAAAGGAGCACATAAAAGGAAAGAATCCTGCCATAAACAGCACATTGCAGTCAAGCAGACTTTGGTAGGAAAGGGAGAAAAAAGAAATACCATTTGCCCCCGAACAAAAGTTATAATTGAATTATTCGCTCTATTGAGGTTTTGCTTTCTGTCAAGGTGTTTATATGGTTCTTATTGGTTGTTGGTTGTTGTCGCTCTTTCTTATATACATATATTCACATTGTTTTCTTTTCAATAAACATTTGTTGCTATTTTATTTGCTAATTTCAACGACTTTCATTTGACAGCCTTTCCCTTTGGTGTCTTTCGATATTTATCTGTAAGGTCTGGTAGTGCATATGGATTTTGTGAGGATGAATGTGACGCAAGTAAATATAAACTTTCTTAAAATGTCAAATTCGTAATATGTTTGTCATATATTCAATATTAAGGAATTCGATTATGAGTAAAATTCTTTGAAATAAAAAAACTATTTAACTGATAGTTATCATCTTGATCAGTTTTTTTTTTTAAATAAATTCCTTAAATTATTCCTGTAGCTTCAATCAACTTTATCAATAAATCGCAGTTGGTAAAAAGTGTGAAAATAAATGATTTCTTCTGGCAAGTATTTCATATAGGCATGATTTGCTTTATCTGTAGATATTTTATCTTTAAAACAACTTATTTTACCTAAACTCATTTACTAAGAGCGAAACCAGTATTACTCAGTTGAAAAATAGTACAGATGCTTCAAAACATATATTATACATACCAAATAAGTGGCTTCGATAAATTCTTTGGTTAAGCGCCCTTTTTCAACATCCTTAAATCAAATATTTTTTGAAGCTCACTTAAATAGTAATCAACCATCTCCATCGTTTTTAAGAAATCAGTTCCTTAGTTTGTAACTGTGCCAAGTAATCGCAGTCGTTAAAAAATATTACAAATTATTTCTTAATGGTGGTATTTGTATTATGTAGTTCATATACTATAATATATAAAGTATCTTAATGTAATTTGCAGAAATTTACAGATACTCTAAAAGGTTCATAAGATCACATTGAATAGAAATGTATCATTCCTTATCATCTTTTGTCAGCTATTAAAAAAAATTCAATTTACAGCCATTGTTTTAAACATAAACTATCGTCCTCCATCAGCTTTTAAAAAAAGTTTGAGTTTGAGTTAGTTCTTTGAAATATTCATTCAAAGTTTTGCTCTTGGACAAAGTTAGTGAAATAGGCCGCTTAAAAGTAGAAAATACATGATCTTTGGATGTGAAGAAAGACATGACCAATTTTTGATGAAACTTTCCAAATATAATACTGTTATCTCGGGATGAAAAAATAAAATAGCTGCACAAAAACAAAAATGATTTTCGGGTTCGGAGTTCAGAACATGCTTACTAAATGATTTTGGTGTCGCACGTAAGGTTTCTGTCATTGAATATCTCGTTTAAGGGGTTTTTGGGGGTTATGTCTGAACCCTGATGTGCAGCGGCTTTTTGAACCTTGGATTCGGTCCAGCGGTTCCAAAAACATATCGTCACCATGTCCTGACCTGTGAGTTGTTGTGAGTTACATATGAATTGCAAATAACTCTTAAGTATTCTTTTGAATTTTTGGGTATTAAAATTGGCTATAACTATTTTTGGTAGCCCTAGGGAACGACTTTACAAAAGTGAACTTAATTAACTTTTATGTTAAATTAATTTTTCTATAATTTTATTCAAAAAATTTAAGCAAATAATACCAGAAAGAATTCTTAAATACCACAAGTTTGAGTTTGAGTTAGTTCTTTGAAATATTCATTCAAAGTTTTGCTCTTGGACAAAGTTAGTGAAATAGGCCGCTTAAAAGTAGAAAATACATGATCTTTGGATGTGAAGAAAGACATGACCAATTTTTGATGAAACTTTCCAAATATAATACTGTTATCTCGGGATGAAAAAATAAAATAGCTGCACAAAAACAAAAATGATTTTCGGGTTCGGAGTTCAGAACATGCTTACTAAATGATTTTGGTGTCGCACGTAAGGTTTCTGTCATTGAATATCTCGTTTAAGGGGTTTTTGGGGGTTATGTCTGAACCCTGATGTGCAGCGGCTTTTTGAACCTTGGATTCGGTCCAGCGGTTCCAAAAACATATCGTCACCATGTCCTGACCTGTGAGTTGTTGTGAGTTACATATGAATTGCAAATAACTCTTAAGTATTCTTTTGATTTTTTGGGTATTAAAATTGGCTATAACTATTTTTGGTAGCCCTAGGGAACGACTTTACAAAAGTGAACTTAATTAACTTTTATGTTAAATTAATTTTTCTATAATTTTATACAAAAAATTTAAGCAAATAATATCAGAAAGAATTCTTAAATACCACAATTTGATTTTGCAGCAAAGGATACATTTATAACTTTCCACTGTGACAATTTTTAATTCATTATGGAGAACAACGAAACTTCATATGATCATCTCACTATTATCTCATCTCATCTAGTGCTCATGATCATCTTTAAGACTGAGCAATACGGGCTTCATTGACCAGATTATTGATCTGCACTACGCGAAATTTCTTTGTTGCGGGAATAAAGGAGAATACTCTAAATTCAAACATTTTGTAATCATTTATAAGCCATTGCTTCTTAGAATAATCGTTTGTTATTTCGTAGCGAAATCTTAAGTAAAGTGATCCTGATACAATTTTCTGCTCACTCCTTGTAAATTCTGCACTAATTTTGTTCTGCAATAAAGCTTTTTCCAAAAGCGTTTCCATTTCCTGTTTTTCCGTTTCTGTCTCAAAATCTTTCAAGCTACGCAGCCCTATAATACATATGTCTAAATAAATATAGCGTTGATCCTCGAGCTTCCACTTGAACACACGTAGGGGAAACACTAGACTCAAATGTTGGGTCTCAAAACGCGCCAGCTGCATAGAGACGCTATTGCGACAACCTTGTGCAATGGAATATATTTTTCTGGATCCCTCCGGCGTAGTCAACTTATGAATTTGGCTCCAGTCCACATTACGGACAGCTTCTACCACAGCAGCAGCTGCATTCTGGATGCTTTCTATGAACTCCTGCTCATTGAACTGCTTGCCCAAAATAAAGTGAAGTTTCCAAATGCAAAATTTCAAACGAAGAGCGCTTGCCGCATTTATAAGACTTTGACGTAAGACTCTCTGTTTCGGAAAAAATTTGTTATCGGTACTACTACGCATACCCAGTAGTCTGCAGCACTTGAAATTGTTTGTGAGTACAGGCCTGAGAATGCAGTTATATTTTAATTGCATTTTAAGAAGAAAATGACTAACTTTTGATGCAATTTGATACAAAAATACATTAAGCTGAAAGTTTTAGAAAAATTATATGTTTTTAAAAGAATTTGATTGAAAATGAAAAGGAGTAATAACATTTAAAAAGTCACCAAAACTATCACAATAGTATGGGCTTAGACACGAGTCTAAATATGAGTCTTTCATAAAAAAGTAATCCTTACTTTAAATAGAAATACAACCACCCAGTCCTTAGCAACCATTTGTAAATTTGTTTTTAAAATTTTTTTTATCGGGAGAACAATCTTTAATTTTATTATTTAGTACCTATATTTAGATTTTAAAACAAAACAAAATTTGTATTCTATAAAAATCTTCGATTTAAAAAGACATTTAGGCACATAATTTATTTTGTGATTTTTAAAATTTAAAAGTGATCTGCCGTTTTCTCAAATATAAAAATGATCAAATTTTATTCGAGTGAAAAAAGAAAAGAAAAACATCGATCTATTGAAAGACAATTGTCACATAACCCTGTTTTTTTTTTTTTTTGTAAATACAATTTTTTGTGTGCTTTATTTGCATTTTAAGCAGTAAAAAGAATTCTAAAACGTATAACTCTATCTACAGCAATATCCTCTACAGTTGAGATTAAGCGTTAAGGGGTAACACCAGTGTAGAATCTTCCGAAAATTTTTTGCCCGTACGGTCGGGCCAGTTTTAAAACTTTAAGCGCGTTTCCCTCGAAACCACTTTTTTCGAGTGGCTTCACGAATAACTCAGTCAATTTTTATCCGATCGATTTGAAACTTTGACACAATCTTTATAAAATCATTTGCTAGTAAACAAAGTAGGATTTTGTCAAAATAATAAAAACTTTTTATTTCGCTACTCATTTTTCATGATTTTTTAGGAAAAAAATGTTTTTTTTTTCAAACTTATTACTTGTATCAATTGATATTTTTGAAAACACCTACGTGGTTCATTTGCCTTTGGTTCAAAGATTAAGAGCAAACAATTTCTTTGTTTCAGATCAATGGCGTGGTCAAAAAGTTGCAGCCGTGTAGGCATCTCCGAAAATTAGTCATGTACTCGTAACTCTCTACAGCCGCCATTTTCTTTTTTTTAACTTTGGAAAAAATAATTTTTGTAGCTCAAAATATATAAATTGAATATAAAACAAAGTTTTTTTGAAATAAAATTTGAAAAATTACATTAAAAAACCATGGTCCACATCGGTGTTACCCCTTAAGGGTGCTAAGCCAAAGGATTCATTTCTATGACTTTATCTCAAAAACTATTATCTGTTGACGTTAATGTTGTACAACGGTTGTGGAGAAAATTTCAAGCTCAATAATTTTTTGAAGTATTCTAAAAAACCATTATATAAAGTGCGGGAAAATTTAAATTTGCATAAACTCGATTTTTGTGACTTTTCCCTTTGAACATCCTAAGACACGGCCATTATACATGTTCGTTGATACTTGCATACAATGTCAAAGCGAGCGTTCATGTTAAATTTAAAGTTTTATCTTTCTATTCCGAAGATTTGTACGTATTTATTACCATTTTAAGGCCCAGTTCTGTTTTTGCAGTAAATCATACTTATTTGTGAAAAAAATTTTAAAAATTAATTATAAAAAAATAACAACATTTGGAAACAACATTAATTTTTTTATTTAATTCAGAGTTTTGTCTTGCATTGAAAAAAATATATATTTAAATATATTTGTTCGCTTACGAGATATGCCTTGTTAAAGAAAAGTCTATCTAAGTATTCAGATATCGATCTGTCGATAAGTAATCGGATTTTTGAAAAAAATTAACGGGGTTAATATTGCCAATTTATTAAAATCGAAGAGATCAATTTTGAGTTTACCTATTTTCGCCCATATACATTTTATGAATCGTGAAAAACGCTTTCCGCATTATTTTTAAGATGACGGCGATTCCACAATCCCATCAGATCCGATTCAAACTTTACTTTTCCTTATTAAGCACACAAAAAAAACAATTGCTATTTAGTCTGTACCGTCCCAAGCTAGAGTATCTCAAAGTTGGATATATGTAAACACAACAATCCTATTTAGCGTATGTGTACATAAGCAGAAAAGTTTTGCCAAACTAATTGGTACAAACAGTTAATTGTGTGTACACATAGATACATACAACTATACATAGTAAATAGATACATTTATATATACATATGTATGTATTTGACTACCCTTGCGTTATGCTATCGATTCGCTTTGATCAAAATAAGGCATATAAATTCAGATAATGACTGCATCAACGAATGAATTTCTTCCATAGAATTTTAATGTTTTCCTTTGCTTTTTTTTTGGCCTTGGTGTTAAAAGTCAAAAGAGACAGCAGCCAAAAAAGAAAAAAAAAAGTGTCAACAGCTTTGACATTTATTTTCACTTCAAAGACGAGGAAATGAGCAAAAAATGCAAAAATAATTCTTATGTATAAATAAGTCCATACATAACAAAACATACTACGTAGACATATATGTATGTGTCTGTAATGGTGTGCGTTTGTCAGCCATTTTGTCGTCTGCCATTTGTAATTTGCTACAATTGAAAAATGCTTGAAGCGTTTTCTTCATACTTTGGTCGCTCTCTTAACATTTCTCTGTATTGCGTCATGTGGTCTACTCGGTATAGATTTTCTTCGAGTTTTTCACATTTTCCACTCTTGAGCAAAGTGCAAAGTATGCCAAATGTTCTTTATATATTAAATAAACAAAGATATAACTTTTGTGGGCATATCGTCATAGCATGTGGCAAGTTTTTGTAATGTGCTAAATTGAAGTTTTTCGTTAGTTTAATAAAGTTCTAGGAAACTTGTAGTTTTATTTACTTTGAGACGAAGAAAAAAAAAGAAAGGAAAATATGGTTCAATGTTTTCCATTATTAATAAAATTGCTTTGACAGTTTCCAGACGATGTTGTTGACAACTTTTGGTGAACTCGTTATTATATTCTCAGGCAATCGGATTAAATAGGTCAAAGCTATGCGAAAAATCGACAAATACATATGTACGACAAACTCAGCGTAGTTATTTGAATTAAATTCAAATTAAAGTTAGTCTAGATGAAATTCGAAAAAACTTGGTAAAGAATTAAGTGAATATTTCTATCGGCTTCATAAGTGTTTAAAGTTGAGCAGTTGTCAAATATTGAATTAAGTACTTACACATAAAAAGAGTGGTACATGGGAAAGTGGTTACTCGTTTCTTCAGTTACTCGTTTTCAAACTGGGGAATAAAATTGATATAAGTTCGTAAAAAATAATCGAATATGTTTGATTGAATTTAATGAAAGAAATCTTATACCTATGTTAAACTGCTAAACAAGACCCTAAAAAGCTTCACATCAAGAAATGCAGAGGATAAAGCAAGAAGTTTCGGAAAAAAAACTGTTTACAATGTAAAGTTTTGTTCATATAAGTATTTTTGGTAAACATTATATTTATCTGGATAATCTCGATTGATGCACCGACAATAGTCAGCCATAATAACTACAATTCATCTACCTTGATACTGTGCCTTCATCAGTCATTCGAAAAGTAGAATACTTTATCTCCTCTTTCTCGTGAAGACTAGAAGCCTTTTGGGACAATCCCAAATCTTGTGTCATATTGTTCAACTCATGCTACTCAAATTCCTTACGAATTGAATCACATTTAACATCAAAGTGCTTCTGGAATTTCAGCTCTAAACAAGAATAGACTTTTTGAAACGAGTTTTTCTTGTCATTTTTACTATACAAAAGAAAAGAAACTTGACTCATCCGAAATTGGATTACAAATTTTTTCCCAGTGTCAATTATTTTTCTTTACCACGCCCAGCGTGCCAACACAGCGGGAAGGCCTTAATATGAGTACAGTCTACCTGCTTTACATCTGCCCAGGATTTGACAATATAAGGCAATCACTTTTACCAAATAAAATTCCATCTTCACTACTTGCAATAGTAAGCAAAACCAATATCGAGGCTTTATTTAACTGTCTTTAGATTTGTAAAATAGCCAAGGAAATCTGACAGCTACGTAAAAAAATAAAATAATTACATAAATTTTATCCTTGCAAAGCGAACAGAGGGTTGAGCCCACTTAGCTCATCTACAAATTTATATTTGGTCTGAAATTTAGAACTTACGTGTTATTTAAGTCAAGTTATCTGTTCGAAATATTGCCCATCTTCCCTTTACTTTATGCATAGATTGCGAAAAAAAAATCAAATGAGAGCGGTGCCTGACAGTGGAATACCCTGAATCCTGTTTTCCGATAAAAATATACGTCTGCATACTTCGACTAAAATGATAAACTGCTTATATGTTGAAGAACAAGAACTACAGTGGTATAAGGTTGCATTTCGGTATAGATTAGTTGCTCCATTCACCCACACTAAGAAGAAAAAAAAACATTATTATTTGGGGTCCTAGGACTCCTTTTATTTGTAATTGACTTTTAACATCACGAAGAACCGAGGCAGAACGACAATGGGACACGAATCTTTCGAGCACTCTGGCCAAGATGCAACCCAAAGGGAACTTCCGAAAAAACTAATAGCGCCCACTGGCTATATTATTTTCCCCCATACCCAACACCACTATTCTCCTCCCCCGTTAACTAGGCATCACAAGAACTGCAAGATTTTTGGGGTAATCTCGGCTTTGTGCAGCGAAGCCTAAATAACCTATCTTAACTTAGCCTTACTTTACCTTACTTTTAACAACTGAAGCCACTAAAGACATGTTCATTTATTAAGCACCTTATATATATCTTAATCTCCATATTGGTAGTTTTCCTCTAAATACTCCTTTCAAACGAATCAATTATTGTTGGAACAACTGTTCCGTGACAGTTTGCCAAGATTTAAACGACTCGTAGCAACAACAAAGCTTCACTGGACCATGAATTTCAGACTCGGAGAAGATGTGACAGATTGACTGGGCTTTTAATATGATTTTCTGTGCTGTCATTTTTCTTTCCCATCCATCACTCAATGGCGAATCGATTTCAATTTTTTGTTTAAAAAGCATTTTCATATAATTTAACTGCGTAATCCCTTCAAGTCTTCGTTTTCGAACTGGCCAGTCCGTTCCTTGACTTCGGTGTCAATAATTATTAAATTAGTCGTGCGCGAAATTATCATGTTTTTAATAAAGGATTATTGTCGCTGTAAACGGGCGACAATACTCGACAGAGTACCTTATTCTGTATAAATTGGATACATATTATAGTATTTAGTAGTATTTTTAAATCATAAAATGAAGTGATGTGATTGATTTTCTCGACAATAAAAGTAATACGCGGAAACTCAGTGCAAAGATTTTAAAATCGGCATAAATGCCTTATACCTTTTTATACCCTGTACCTATAGGTACAAAGGGTATACTAGATTTGTGCAATGTATGTAACGGCAAGAAGGAGGCGTGGCAGACCCCAAGTCCTTTATACCAAAATGCTTATCATAACCTCGGGTAGCGATTGAGCCATGTCCGTCTGTCCGTCTGTCCGTCTGTATGAACACCTAGATCTCGGAGACTATAAGAGCTAGAGATACGAAACTTTACCAGCTGATGCGCATATTTCCTGAGAAGATCAAGTTTGTTGAATCATGTCAATATCTTTCCCCGTTCCACCGTAGCAGAGTTTCGCGGTTTTTAGCAACACCCTTTAATATTTTAGTCTGAAATTGAACAGAGCGATGCATTGTGGTTGCATGCATCTGTATGTCAAAAATAAACAAAATCGGACAAATACAACAAAAGTTATAGCCTAAAATGTACAAATTTCACTACCCCTTCCCTATAAATTGCGTCAATATTTGACTCTACGTAATTATAGTAACAAATGGACTAGAATCACAATTTTTGGTAAGCTGATTCATGTGGCTCTAATGAACCAATCTACATCAAAATTTTATCAATGCAGGCCCCCCACCCCCCGCAATCGATTTATCGTGTTTTCTCCCACACCCCTCAACACATCCCCTTGAAACTTACCCCATATACTTTAAATAACTTCTTTGACGTAAATTTCGATTTTCATCAAAATCGGTTAAAATTTGCGGAACTTATAGGTATAAATATCGTTTTGCACCAACAAATAAAATATTCCAATTGGAAAGTTCATAGAAAGAATATGCAGGAATAAAACTTTTTTCGAGAAAAAAAGGTACAGGGTATTACACTGTCGGGCACCGCCTCGACTGAATTAAATTTTTTTATTTTTTTGCGAAATTTTTTGCAGTTTTCTTATTTTGAAATCGCCAATCCAGCTATAATAGTGAGGAATAAGCATAAGCTCTCGGAGTGCAATGATAATGATATTAGATCGCTTTAAATGCTCGATTTCACATTTGAATAGAAATTTCTAAAGATCCAATAAATTTTATGACCGCCTTATAAAATATGCAAGTTCAAAGATTACATCAGTTTTTTGCGAAAACAATTTTTTTTTTAGAGAGCTTTACAAACCAAGACCATCAAGGACATGATATAAAATTATAGTAGCTTGCTGAAAAAATATTGACCATTTAAATATAATAAAATAATCCAAAAAAAGCAATTTCTTCATAATGTATTATACAAGTATAAATTGAACAAATTTTTGGTAAAATAAAAATTAATTATCTTGCTCTATCCGTCTAAACTATACCGAAGAACTTACTTTTAAATGCAAAAAAAAATATTTTAACCCACCCTTTTTAAAGTCTAAGTTCATTTTTTTTTTGGTTTTTCAACGAATTTTTAAATAAAATACGATAAGTGAATAACATTCTAAAGAATTTTGCAAACACAAATAATAATTTAATAAATTCAAAATGAACCTACTTAGGCATTTTAAAAACACGAACAGCTGAAAAAAATTCTTATAATGGTTTAATTTTATTCACGAAAATAGGAAAAAAAAATTACGTTTGAGTTTCTAAGACTTTGTATACAAGGTCAAAGGTAGTCCTTGTGTGCTTTAAATTTTTCACAGATGCGAAAAGGATTAAACAAAAAAACTGTTCCCAAAGAATTATATGCAAAGGTAATTAAAAAATGTTTGAGAAATAAATGCAGAATCTATTACTAAAAATAACAAAATATATATATTTTTCATATATTTTTAATTATACGCATTTTTTGCAAATTTTAAAACAATTTATTGGAATTTTCATCTAATTAAATTCGCCAAGGTGTAATTATGCATAAATAATAAGACAGACCTCAAAACTAAAACAAACAGTTTGTTTTAGTAAACCAGAATTGTGAGAGCACAAAACTCCTTGAAAAAGAGTAAAAACTGAGCCATATTTTTGAACATTAACCGCAAAACCATCCTTCCAGTCACTAAGACAACATCCACAGGGCAAATCTGCTGAAAACCACAAATTAGTTGAGCTCCAGAGTATATTAATGCCAAGTAGATAAGAGGAAGTGGAAAATTCTGTCAAGGGAAACTATTAAGCTCAGGGCAGAAAGTAGTATGTGTATATAATATACAAGACATATACATATATACAAATAGTTTGTGGTATATAAAGAGTCTCTTCCGCCACTTCCTGCTGCCGAAACTCATTCAGGGGCAAGAAAAATTTGATTTGGTACTCTAAGCAAATTTGTGGTAAATTCTGAAAAGCACTGCTTTTAGTATACTCCAGTCCAGACCAGCTGCAGTCGAATAAATAGAAACTTATAACAATTCAAAAACAAGTTGGCCGGTTACAGATGGCAAACACCGACTATAGTATACCCTACACTAGCCGAATAATATGCGAAAGTGGTTTAAAATCTAATTTGTAGTGCTCCGGAAAACGAATCCGAAATTTTATTTGGATGAGGTTTGAAACCCCATATTTGGTGCTCCCAAAACCAAGTTTTAATGTGGTTTGAAAACGAATGATTTGTTGCAAGAGGAATAAATTGGCAAAATATGTTGAAAGTATACGCATTTTACGAATCATTTCAATATTATTAGGGAACTGGAGGTTAGCGTCCACAATAAAAAAAAATAACTTTCAGTTTCTAGTGGAGGTTTTGGGCCAAATGACTTTAAATGGTTATGAAAAATAGAGCTCTCAATGAATTTAAAAACTATGATGCAGATCGATAAATTTCATAATATTGTAGGTTTCATTTAAATATGTATTAACATTTGTGAATAAAGTTTTTATCAACAATTATCGTAATATGATAATGATAGAATTTTTGTTTAACTATATTGTTTTGTTTTAAGACAAAATTGTCATGTTTTATGAGTTTTGGGGTTACAAAATAAAGGCGACAAAAAAGCAAGCTAGCACATATCATACTTTTGACATAGGAGAGGAAAAATTTTCATTTTTCATTTTTTACTTAAATTTGTTTAGGTCATTTTGACATTGTGTATTTTATGAGCTTTCGCGATAATTTACAGAAAAAAATAAACCTGCTGAGATGTTTCTCCAGCACTTCCGCACTCATCAAATGGGTGTTGAGTAGTGCTAGAGAAACATCTCTGTTGGCCAACATCGATATATAGATATTTTAAACTTCGATCATCGATGTTTTCTCCAGCACTAAACTGTAGGTCCCTGTTCTCTTTGAACAGTTATTAATAGAGATCCCCATATCCAGCGCAGAGGCGACTGACAAAAATTGTCAGTCAGGGAAAATTATATATTATATAATGCTAAATATAATAAAGTTACATATTTGCGTATATCAAGCGAAATTCTAGGCCGATTTTAATAATAACACTAGTTTACAAATTGTAAAAAATTTTGGTATCCTCAAAAAGTTTTAGTTTTTTCCGTAGTAAAATGGCACCCTAAATCCGAAAATAAAGTCCAAAAATTTTTTCATGGAACGGGTTTCGCGATATTTCGAAAAAAACATTTTTCGAAATTAAAAAAAAAGTGTCTTTATTTAAAAGCAAATATCTCTGGTTCTACCAAACCGATTTTACAATGTAAACTGTAAATTGAATTATCTATCCATTATACTTAGAACATATTTTTTGTCAAATTTACGGTTTGGAAGCTATTTATGCATTCATATGAAATATTTCGTTATTTTAAGCAAATTTAAAAAAAAAAATTATATTTTGAACGTAAATTAAAAAATTTGAAAAAATTTTTTCATACAGTTTTTTTCATGACTCATAAAGTTTGATCGGTTACGAAAAAAATGAGTGGTTGTTTATCAAAACCGGAGAAAAAATGTGCAAATATAAAATGTTTTTTTAAAAAATGAAAACTGTAAATTTGTTTGAAAAACCAAAAGTTCTAGATGAATATTTCATTTATTTATAAAGATATCGTTACCAAATTTCGCATTCGAAAGTTGTTTAGATTTCTCAAGCTCTACATCAAATTTTATCAAAATCGGTCGAATATATCATATAGCACCCATAGGATCGATCGTTCAAAAAAACGTGTTTGGTGCAAAATCCGGTATAATGCTCCAAAACTTCTACAGATACATATATATTTGCCAAATTTGGTAACGATACTTTCAGTAACAAACGAATCAAAACGAGTTTGGCACAAAAGAAATATATTTTGACCGATCGTTCCTATGGGCGGTATATGATATATGCAACCGATTTTGATCAAATTTGATACAGTGCTTGGGAGCTATAAAAAACTTGGGAACACCATATTTGGTCACGATATCTTCAAAAACACGCGAAACACAACGAATTTCGTTGAAAAACGTTTTTTTTTCACCTATCTGTCCTATGGGGGCTATATGATATAGTCAACCGATTTTGATCAAATTTGGTTTAGTGGTTGGAAACCCTAAAAAACTGCCAAACACAAAAAACTTTACGGTATCTCCATAAACAAAGAAAACACAACGATTCTTGGATCAAACCCGTTATTTTGGCCGAGAGCTTGAGAAATCTAATTAACGAATGCGAAATTTGGTAACGATATCTTTATAAATAAATGAATTATTCATCTTTTGGTAACAATATCTTTATAAATAAATGAATTATGCATCTAAAACTTTTGGTTCTCCAAACAAATTTACAGTTTTCATTTTTTAAAAAAACATTTGATATTTCCACATTTTTTCGCCGATTTTGATAAACAACCACTCATTTTTTGCGTAATCGATCAAACTTTATGAGTCATGAAAAGAACTGTATGAAAAATTTTTTAAAAATTTTTAAATTTACGTTCAAAATATATATATTTTTTTTAAATTTGCTAAAAATGACTTAAAATTTCATATGTAAATTTGACAAAAATATGTTCTCAGGATAATGGATAGATAATTCAACAATCTACAGTTTACATTGTCAAAATCGGTTTGGTAGAACCAGAGATATTTGCTTTTAAATAAAGACTTTTTTTTTTTAATTTCAAAAAATGTTTTTTTCGAAATATCGCTAAACCCGTTCCATGAAAAAATTTTTGGACTCTATTTTCGGATTAAGCGTGCTATTTTACTACGGAAACGAGTAAAACTTGTTGAGTATACATTTTGCTGTAAACTAGTGTAATTAATATCTATGAATAAAAATCAATTAAAAAGATCTATATTGAGTTTCGAGATTTTAATTTGTTAAATTTGGCGGATTTATCATAAAACTGGATACACATAAACAGCTAGCCCATAAGATGCACCTTGAAAAAAAACTAAAATTTTTAAAGTCTTTTGGTCTTCGAAAAGCAAGGACAGAATCTTACTTAAAAACTATTTCTTCTATTTATTAGGCACAGTACATTTGCTTACAAACTTAATATACCCTTTATGTACATACAGTTTAAAGTATAGCAAAAAGAGCTGCTCGAGGCTTCTGAAAATAATAAATAATATGATTTACGGTTTGCTTGGATAACCAAAACTGATTGCAAAATGTGGTTGACCAGTGGAAAATATTTTCATGTATGAAAATCTGTGAAAATTTGCGAAATTTAGATATCGAAAACTTTTCAATACAATGTGCGTAAAATATTTAAAATGCAGCTATACCAAGTAAAATCGATAGGTGACAATATATAAAAAAATAAACAATATATTTATTTTATACATATGCCACTGTGCTAGGCAATTAAATAATTTTTCTGTTAATTAAGCAGCTTAAATGCAACGTGACTAATTAATGCACTTTATAATTAGTATTATACTATATTTTTGTTTATATAACTATAAATAAATAAAAAGCTTAGATATTAATAATTCAAAGCCAAACAGACAGTAAAATGCAAAATTTAAATTGAGTGCAATAAAAATAAAAACAATTCTTTACAATAAAAAAAATCAAAGTAGAGCTGGTAAACATTCCGAAATGACAAACATAATGATTTTTTCACTTTTTTTGTTGTAACAAATAAAAATGTTATACAAACATAATTATGTAATTAAAAAAATTTACAAAAAGAAATAAACAATAATCATATATTGCTCACTCATTGACTTTTGAAATGAGTATTTTAATAATAAATAAAAAAGCGCAACAGAAAAGCCAACAAACTATATTATTTTAAATAAGAATAAAAAATAGAAATGATAAAAGTATCACGAAATGTGTGAAAAATTATGTGTAAATATTAATGAAAACCAACAATTATTGTTTAAGTTTTAATATGTAATTCAATTTTAATAAAAACAAAACACTGTATAGTTTAATTGTCATTAAGAATAAAATCGTTTTAATTTCAAAGGTTAAACACAAAACCTTAATTACTTTAATGAAACGAATTAACTGCTATTGAAGTTTTACTTATTTTCATACCCTGTACCTATAGGTACAAAGGGTATACTAGATTTGTGCAATGTATGTAACGGCAAGAAGGAGGCGTGGCAGACCCCAAGTCCTTTATACCAAAATGCTTATCATAACCTCGGGTAGCGATTGAGCCATGTCCGTCTGTCCGTCTGTATGAACACCTAGATCTCGGAGACTATAAGAGCTAGAGATACGAAACCTTACCAGCTGATGCGCATATTTCCTCAGAAGATCAAGTTTGTTGAATCATGTCAATATCATTCCCCATACCCCCGTAGCAGAGTTTCGCGGTTTTTAGCTAAACCGTTTAATATTTTAATCTGAAACTTAACAGAGCGATGCGTTGTGGTTACGTGCTTCTGTGTGTCAAAAATGAACAAAATCGGACAATTACAACAAAAGTTATAGTCTAAAATGTAAAAATTTCACCTCCCCTTGCCAATAAACTGCGTTAATATTTGACTCTACGTAATAATAGTAACAAATGACCTAGAACCACCAATTTTGGTAAGCTGATTCATGTGCCTCTAATGAACAAATCCACATCTAAATTTTATCAATGCAGCCCCCCCACCCCCCGCAATCGAATTACCGTGTGTTCTGCCACACCCTTCAACATATCTCCTTGAAACTTACCCCATATACTTTAAATAACTCCTTTGACGTAAATTTCGATTTTCATCAAAATCGATTAAAATTTGCGGAACTTATAGGTATCAATATCGTTTTTTTTTTTTTGAGAAAAAAGATACAGGGTATTACACTGTCGGGCACCGCCTCGACTGTATTAAATTTTTTTACAATGAGTTACTTAATATCCAACAGATCTGAGATTTTCTCGTTATTAAAAACGACTTTGTTTCTAAGTTAATGCCACTCAAAGTGGCTGAATTGAATTCACTTTTGCTTAAACAATTAAAATTAATCAAACAAAAACACAAATTGAAATACTATCGTTTAATGTTGTTAATTTCCAAGAAAAAAAACTTTGTTGCAATAAAATTAGGATTTTCAAACAAATGAATGTTGTTTACTGAATACTAAATACCAATTGTAACGACCTCTGGTTTTGTCCAGAACAACGGCTGGGATAGCTTAGCTATGCCCAGTATAAATGTCACAACAAATTTATAATTTGCTGAGACTCTCGATACTTTAAATAAAGTTACTGTCTTCCTTGTACTGTCCCGATTAGGCTGCTGTTCCACCTTATATTGGCCTCGATCGCCGCCAAATCCTGGAATTCCCACCTAAACGTATGCTAATAAATCCTACGCGGCACTCTGCTTATCTCTCTATCTATCCTAATAGAAAAGAAAGAGTCCGCCGTACCTAACATTATCTCTATCACCTACTCTACACTTACACCTATGCAAAACAATAATTAGCGCGCCAAGCTTGAAGGCCGCTATACCTTAACTAGTGTTGGTGAGAGTAGTCGCGCTTTCACCGCTACTCTCGCCAAGCAGTCCAAGCAGTTTAGCTATTGGCCTATTGGCAAATTAGGAACAATGTTGTTA